>JAOSBO010042914.1:0-10813 GCA_027563915.1 Erythroxylum rotundifolium | reverse complement strand
TTGATCTTTTGCCGCCGAATCCTTTGACCATAAACTGGACTAAAAACAAATATACGTTTTGTTTTATTATGTGGATTGTCTTTTTAATTATTATTCAAATATTTGGATCTCTAAATTCATGGCCTGCAGTCAAATTTGGAGATTATTTCCATTAAAAAACGTTTAACTGAAAGTTACTTTCCTTGGAAGGGATGGTGGAGCCCAAAGAAATATTGGCTTTAAAAATTTGAATATGCCCAAGCAAACCTCTATACATTACAATAAATACAAGCTAGATTAGATGACGTAGTACTAATACACTCTAAAAGCTTTCAATTTGGGTCGCATTCAATTATTTAAGTTAAATGGCTATTAATCCATATCCATTGCAGCTTGTAACAAGTAAAACCATGTATGGCGTATACCAATTTGCAGAAAAGACTACCTAAGAGCTTAGGAGCGAGATGCTAATACTGGAATCACGTTTATCCTATTTCCATTCTGACAATATACAACATGGCATCAAAGAGCTTGAATTCCTAGTAACTTTCGAAGCTCCCTAATAGGAGGATGAAATAATCACATTTCACTGTTGACTGCAAATTTCAGTCTACACAAGTGAATATAGTTATGGCCATCCACAATTTGACACTGTATCTATAAATAGTAATCAGCGTGTTGCTAACAGATAGAAAAGAAAGATCACCAATCCCGGCTTTTGCACTGTACATGCATAACAACAGTTGGTTGAAAGACGTTATGAAGTAGTAACAATCTGTTCACTAGGCTCAGCCCTTTGATCAATAACAGATGCTGCCCTGTGAACCAAAGTCTCCTTCAAGCCTTCTCCACCCTATTAGTTGACTAATAGAGGTCGCTGCCACTGTTGCAAATAAAAGCATCGTTGGGGCTAAATCCCCCTGAGACATGGAATGAGTGTATGTCAGAAATGGTCAAGGATGTCGAGAGAATGAACCATCGTTCCTTTCTTTTTCAATAGCTTCTAAAAGTTTTCTAGAGGCTTCAAGAAGATCAATGGTGGTATTCGAATCCAAAGCAATAACAAAAGTATGTTTCCTCCTTCTCAGAGCTGGAAATTTACCAGAACTGTTACTTTGGTCAACTCTATCAGTGGATCTAGCCTTTTGTGTGTCCTTTAGAACTCCCTTCGACCATGCCAACCGGTGGCGGAGTCAGAAATTTAAGATAGGAGGGCCCAAATAAAATATGGATTTCACAAAAATTTTCATATCAAAACTAAATAAAAATAATGTTTTATTAAGAATATAAAATCGTTAAAATTACAATGATCCTCGCCTACACCGATACTCAATTTTTGATTTCTCTTATTGCCTTGAAAAAGCTGACTCAATATATTGGGATTGGTTCATTAAATTTTCATAAGCAATTCGACATTTATTATGATCAGAGTCATGATTTCCTACATGGTCTCTTAATCTTCTTTTCTTTCGCCAAGCACAAAAACCCTTAGATACAAAATTTGTATGCTTTCTTTCACGATCAGCCGAGAAAAGATAACAATATAAGCAATAGGCACCATCTTTTTCAACACTATATTCCAACTAATCCTTGAAATCATCAAACTATGATACAATAATTCTCCGCTTAAGATCTCCATCTATGGTTTGAGAAAAGTTATGATTTCGAGGTTGACATGGACCTTTTAATAAATAAGCTTTACGCACCTGATCTCGTTTTTCGGAAGGATACTCCATTATATTAGGTCTCAATCCTGGATCGGAAGGAAGATTTTCTAAGTCAATCACAAGTTCTTCAATAATAACCTCCTTTGATGTTGAAGGTGCTTTATTAACATTCTGATTTAAATCAAATGATGAAAACTGAACAGTCGGTCTTAATTTTTTAAAGTATTTTTCCATAACTGCAAAATAAAAAAATTATTTAGAATCAATATTTACTAAATCCATAAAAGAGGTAGCAGCTGCCAAATATACTAAAAAATAATTGTATCTCTTTTTCTTTTATTATATATATATATATAACCAAATAAATTACTCATCACTTGATAAACTAAAACGACTAATCCTTGGAATATGGTGTATAGGAATTTCATAATCAACTAGTCAAGCAAATATTGTGAATAGGAAATGAAATTCTAGGAAGATAAAGAGTGAAACATATGGGAAGGAAATTTTGAGAGATGGAGCAGAAAATACCAACGTGCAACATCACATTCTTCTATTGATTTCGCAGTTGCCAACTTGCCATTATTAGGGTTTTAGAGTAACAAGCAATATATATATATATATATATAGATCTTGGGGGGCCTAGTGCACCAATGGGCTCCAAATAACTCCGTCCCTCGTGCCAACATAGCATTCTCTAATTTACTCTAGTTATCATAGTGTTTCCTTTAATTATATATAATATTGAGATTTTAATATTATATAATTTTCAATTTTGTAATACATTCATAACTTATCTTTTTTAAAGAAACTATTATTATATACTCTTATGTAATATATTTAAGTAGTATATGACTAAATTAAATTACTTTCTACTTTTTCCTAGAAAATAAGAAATTTTTTTAAGTCTTTGTCACATTTTTATGAAATTTACATAGTAAATCTTACTTTAATTTATTTAAAAATAAAATTTTTATTTCATGCAATAAAAATTTTACAACATGCATTTTAACACAATACAAATGTACAAATATATAGTTAGAATACACAAGGTTCACAAATTTATTTTTGTATATATTTATGTGATTCATCAAAAATTGGACCAACCACCAATTTATTTAAGAAAAATGATATTATGTAAAATTGATAATATTAATTAAGAGTAAAGACATTAATTGCCAAAAATATATATTTTTTAAGTCTTTATTCATTTTGCTTTTCCCCTAACTTGTGAAATGGAGCAGAGGATTTTGAAAAAAGAGATTTTTTTGAAATAAGGTTCTCTACTGGGTTCTGCTCGTCAACTTGTGAATTGGTATAATTTATTGTTAATCGGTTAAAAACTCACTATATAAATTTAAGGGAGTAAAGATATAAAATATAAGAAATATTAGAAAAACCTCTTGTTCTTTAAGATTCTCAAAAAAAATTATTGTATTTTTTAATTTACCAAAAAATCCTTCTTTTAAACACTGACTTAAGAATAACAATGAAACATATACAATATGAATATTAAACATGAATTGATCAAATATTATTAATATAATAACTCAACTCAGTTTATAAATTGAATCATAACTAAATGAATTTGATTTAAATTAATAGTTTAAGATAATTACAAGAAATTATTAATTTAAATAAAATTTAATTAGTTCAATTTAAGTTTAATAATTGTTATTAAATTGTCAAATAAATAATATTTAATTAATTTACGTTAAATATTCATATTGTGTATAGTTCGACATTATTTTTCAATTGAAGATTAAAAGAAAAAGCTTTAACAAAAGGGTCGCATTTGACCATAAATTTTAGACTAGACAACAATTTTAACCATAAGATTTTAGAGAAAACAATAAAGACTTTAATATTTACAAAATATTGAAATTTTACTCCATTATAAAGGATTAATATCGTGACGCTTTTTAATAATTTTTATTTCGGGCCTCACAATGATAAGGTGAACCTGATTTATTAAAATTTTATTTATTTTGTAACTATGAAATTCGCCCTTTCTAATTAATCCCGATGCTAATTAACTTGATTAATTAATGTAAATAGCATATAGGTTCACCTTCAAAAGCCGGAATCAAACTTCCAACTCTGAAAGTGAAACAAAATATGTAAAGGTGGATTTTACTCACCGTCCATGAGTAAGGAACAAAATCTTTTGTTCCAAGATGCCATATTCCTTCTATTCCCGTGAAATATCACCCATCTAATTTTGATTTACTTCTTTCAATAAATGAATTGTATCAATTTTGAAACTGAGAGAACAGATTATTGGAAGGTGGAGATTATTTCTATAAAAAACCATTTAACTGAAAGTTAATTTCCTCAACCTCAAACTATCGTAAAGACACGTTGGGCTTATATCGAAAGTTATTGGAAGTTTTTATTCTTTTTCCCCAAAATATATCAACCTTTGATCTTTTGCCGCCGAATCCTTTGACCATAAACTGGACTAAAAACAAATATACGTTTTATTTTAATATGTGGATTGTTTTTTTAGTTATTATTCAAATGTTTGGATCTCTAAATTCATGGCCTGCAGTCAAAATTGGAGATTATTTCCATAAAAAAACGTTTAACTGAAAGTTACTTTCCTTGAAAGGGATGGTGGAGCCCGAAGAAATATTGGCTTTAAGAGCAACCTTACCGATGCGTTGACTTAACAATTAGACGAAATTAAAAAAACAAATTAAATAAACTAATGTTTCGTTATCTAATCCCTAATACGGCAGTGTTTGATATTAAGGAAAAAAATCACCATCACCTTTTGAAACGCTGCCGGCCTTGAAGGAACTCATCCAGTCCACTTCCTCACCTGCCGCCCTTCCAACGAGAGCCTCCCAAAACCGTGCTATAAAATGCTTGTGGCACTTCATCGTTTGCTCAATAAGCAACAAGATCACTAGTCGATCAGTAGAAATGGCGAGAGCAGAATACCATATGAGGCTACAAAAAGACGTGAGTATTATGATAGTATTATTATTACTGTTACAATGGTGGAGCTCCCATGGTTGTTTGGAGAAGGAGAGAGCTGGTCTTTTGCAGCTTCGACATTCCTTCAATTACCCAAACGGCACACCTCGGCTCCTGTGGGATATGAATATCGACTGTTGTAAATGGGACGGAGTTGAGTGCGACGTCACAACAGGACGAGTCAACGAGCTAGACCTTTATAATTTTAGAGATGAAAATTTAGGAGAATGGAACTTCAATACCTCAGTGTTCCTTCCCTTTCAACAACTCAGAAGTCTTGACTTGATTCGCAACAATATAGTTTGCTGTGTAGAAAATGAAGGTTGTTCTTATTTATGTTAATTCCACGCAAACACCGTATGATTTCAGAAACTAATTCCATTTTCTCATTTACTCTCTCTTATATATATATATATATATGTAAATTGGACGATTGTCATATCTAGCCAATTTAATTCAACTTAATTTGTTTTATTAAGCAAGTTCTAACATATACGTACCGCAGGTTTTGAAGGATTGCAAAGATTGAGCAATTTGGAGGCTCTTTATTTGGATGACAATGGTTTGACTACCAATGTTTTGTCAATGTTTCAAGGGTTTCATTCCATCAAACAATTATCATTAGGTTCTAACAAATTGAATGGATCGATTTATATGAAAGGTATATATTTCTTTTTCCTTTTCTTATAGATTATTAATTTATATTTTATCATATTATTAATCGCAAATAAAAAAATAGTTTTTATTTTTTAATGCCAAATTTATAAAAAATTAAATTATAATACATAATTATTATGATATATATTTAATAACTTCTTTCTATTATTTACCAGATTTGGTCAGAATACCTAACTTGGAGGAGTTAGACTTAAGCGGCAACAATATTGAGAAGTTTGTTTCTTCTGAAGGTATAAATTTATACAAAATTTGAATAATTTTTTTAATTTTATTTTCAATTCTTTAGATTTTACTCTTTATTATATTTTTCCAAAAATTAAAAATATATATTACAAAAGTCAAGAGAATTACAAGAGTAAACCTAGTTTCGGCAGTGAAAATCCAATACAAAGAACGATAAGAAAAATGAAACAACTATATCTAGGAACTAGTGAATTAAAACTAATTTTCAATGGTTCAAACATCAACATGTTAGGTATGTTGATGCTAAGTTTATGAGAATAATACTTTATCTATGTTACGTTACTTTGGTTATTTGTTGGTGATAGATATCCAAAGTTCAAGCAACATAAGCATCATTTGGCTTTCCAACGGGGTTTCTAACGGGAGCAGCTTTGAACTACAATCATTAAAAGCTTTCCAAAATCTTAAGTCTCTTCATCTGGAATACAATAATTTTAATGGATTATTATTTTCACAAGGTAATTAAAGTTTATAATTAAACATTTACTTGTTATTACGCATTTATTATTATGCAGTTGTTAAATTATTTTCTTTTTGTGTTGAAATTTGTTATGCAATTTAAGATGATCTAAATAAATTGGAAGAGTTGTTCTTGGATGGTTCTGACATGGATGAAAACTTCCTCCTGTCACTTGGAGGACTTCGATCTTTGAGGCTCTTGTCCTTAGAGTGGATCAACTATGAAACACTCAACAATCAAAGTAAGCAGTAACTGGTGTTGTATCAAATAAATGAGTAAATTTTAATATGTTAATAATTAGTTGAATTATCATTTAAAGTTGCAAAATATTTAATGTTTAGAAGTACTTAAAATCATAATTAATGGTTTATAAACATGTTTTGTTAATCCTTAAAATAATTAATAATTGACTATATTATCTTTTTGTTGTGTAATTTTTGTAGGTTTCCTCAACTCCGTTACAAATATTATTTCACTTGGAAGTTTACTATTGAGGAGTTGTGAACTCACAAACAGTATTGATGGTACCTTTTTATGAATTAATTTAAAATTGAGGAATTATTAATTTTTTCTCCACTCTCTAATGTTCTCTTAATTTATTTTTAGAATTATGCAAGTTGAAGAATCTCTAGAAGCTTTATCTAAATGACAATAATCTTAGCGGTATGTTGCCTTCTTGTTTGGCGAATTTGACACTTCTTCAGCATTTAGACTTGTCCCTCAATTACTTCACTGGAAATATATCTGCATCTCCCTTGAAGAGTCTCACATCCATCGAGTATCTATCTATTTATGATAATCAGTTTCAAATTCCAACATCACTCTCTCCATTTCTCAATCATTCTAAACTCAAGCATTTATATGCTGATGTGAATGAGATGTATGCAGAAAGTGGTGGGGTTGATAATAATTTGACTCCTAAGTTTCAACTACAAGAACTTTCTTTGTTCTCTACATATGGAGAAGGACGGGTTTCATTTCCCAGATTTCTACACCATCAGTATGATTTGAGATATCTTTATCTTTCTAATATTCAAATAAGGGGAGCAGGATTTCCAAGTTGGTTACTAGACAACAATACAAATTTGGGAAGCCTTTCTTTACACAATTGTTCTCTTTCAGGAACGTGGTATTTACCAATTTATCCTCACCCAAAGTTGAACCTCTTGGGCATTTCCAACAATCAATTTTATGGCTACATTCCTAGAGAGATTGGAAGGTATTTTCCAATGCTAAAAGATTTATCCTTGGCCAGAAATGATTTCACTGGACAGATTCCGAATAGCTTGTCTAATTGTTCTCTCTTAAATTTATTAGACATGAATCACAATAAATTATTTGGCAAGATACCAGAGTGGATTGGGAATATGTCATCTCTTTCAATCATGGATCTGTCAAATAATAACCTTTTTGGAAGCCTACCCTCAATGTTCATACCTCCACAAGCCGTACACATCTCTTTATCCCATAACAGACTTGAAGGACCTTTTCCCGATGTACTTCATAACTCCAGCTTGATCGTACTAGATCTCAGCCATAACTACTTAACTGGTGGCATACCAAACTCAATCAAGAATTTGCGCCAGTTGATGTATGTTTTATTAAATCACAACAATTTGGAAGGTGAAATACCTATTTATCTATGGAAGATGATGAATGAATTAAATTTCGTTGATCTTTCCCATAATAGGTTTGATACCCTCTCACTCAAAAATGATACTTTCGAAACTCCTCCTAGGGATGGTGGTTTCACCGGCTATAATGGCTTTCTCAAGTTGGAACAAAAAGGAAACACTTACGTGTACGCCATATTACGTATGTATAAGATTGGTTTCGTTGGATTAGATCTCTCCAGTAACAACTTGTTGTGTTCAATCCCTTTTGAAATTGGAAGCAAAGAAGGTATGAAGATGTTGAACTTATCTCGTAACAAATTGATAGGACATATTCCATTATCATTTTTTAATATGACAGAAGTGGAGAGTTTGGACCTGTCCTACAATCACTTGAGTGGAATATTTCCTCCTCAATTGGTTCAATTAAAATCTTTAGAAGTGTTCAGCGTGGCTTACAACAATATTTCTGGTAAGACGCCAGAAAGAGTTGGACAGTTTGCAACTTTTGAAGAAAGTAGCTACCGAGGAAATCTTTTTCTGTGTGGAATACCCCTGCCCAAGAATTGCACTCCAACAGAATTGTCAATGACGAAGGAAAGTTCAATAAGTGATACAGATAATTATGATGGTTTCATAGATATAAAGACTTTTCAGATAAGTTTTTCGGTTACTTTCACCATTATATTCTTGGGAATAGTTTCGATTTTGAAGATAAACCCTTACTGGCAACAAGCATGGTTCTACTCTATTCAGTTGAAGATCTCAACATGCTACTACTTTTTGGTGGATCATCTTCCCTTCTTTTCCAAATTTGGGATTACTTGTTTTCTGTAAGAACATGTGACTTAGATCTAATTATGGTTGTACTTAAATTCTAAATAAGGAGATGATTTCAATCAATCTCGGTTAGGCTATTACCACGCTTCATTTCACCCATGAAATGCCTTGATGGACACATATGAACATATGAACGACAATGCTATCTGAGTGTAGTGGATCTAAGCAGTATTGTCTTTTCCTGTGATATGGGAACCATAGATAGAGTTCAGGATTTGAGAGTTACGATCATTGAACTATGATACTTAAATAATAGGTTCATCCTTAAAAATAGCAAAGAACGTATAAAAACTTTAAACACAACTTAATTTATTGATTTTCTCAAACTTAGAAAGTTCTTTAATTAGAAGTAGCAACTAATTATATTTCTACAATTGGTGAAGACTAAACATTTCTACAGAGGAATCTAAATTCAATGCTCCCGAAAGAGTAGTACCTTTAGCATGTGTCAAGCAATTTGGTTAAGAAGAATGTTAGCTGAACCTCAACCAAAACAAGGATTAACAGAGATATTTTGTGCCAACAAATTAACGTTCTCCATGACAAAGAATCCAACAGAGTAGAGCCTGAACCAACCATGCTCCAATCTTTCTTGAATGCGGCTAACGTAGAATCCAGTGCCAATCAAGTATAGCTAAGCAATGGCTGATTCATAAGCTAGAATTGCATCGTGCTTGGGGTTACCCCAATTGACAATCACTGTAAGGACGACAGGGAAAAGACTAGAGAACCCCATGAAACAGAAGAGTAGAGCCCGAAATGCATAGTATTTTCCAGTGGATGAGCACAGAGAAAGCAGTAATGCAATGGTGAGCAGCTCCCATTCCTGTGATCAGACCAATGTCGATGAACTGCCAATGGGGGTCACACTGGAAGATGATGTAAATCGGCGGAAAAAATAGAGTGATGATCATGGTGGTAAAATAAATGGAAAATGCTGCTTGAGAGGAGGCAGAACACGGAACCATAAAATGTCCACCGTGTTGCTGGCATTTCAGGCAACAAAAGGTCCATTTTCTGAGGAGTTATCTGTTTCAAATCAAGAAGTTTGGTTGAGTCCTGCAACAGATTTGGTATTAGGTAGATGATATAAAATGACAACATAGACCATTAGGAATCTTTTGAATGATTAGAACTGTTTTGTCTTTGCATGAGTAAGAATTGACCTGCAACATATGAATAGACCTCTATATCATCTTTTTAGCAGTATATAAGTTTAAAGCAGAATCTCCACCAGTCCCTTAATTTTTATCATACAAATAGCCAAATTTGTTCCAATTAGAAGAATGAAAATTATGTTTTCTTGTATTCTATGAGTTACCATCTAAAGAAATATACATTCTGATGCAGTTTTGCTTTAAGCTTCGAATTACAAGCATGGGATTTGTAAACAACTATGATTAATTCCCCTATCAAATGAATGTGAAAAACAATGAAGCATTCACTTGTCATGTCAGAGGATATTGACAAGAGAGATTTTGGTATCCCCTAATAGTTTTGCATTAAGTTAATAGATTTAACTTTTGTTTAGAATATAAGTAAAGATGAGTTATGATTATATAGTTTTCTTGTACATCCTTATCACATTTTATGAAACTAAAAATGCAAAACCATGTGTCAAGTTAAGTTAATTTTTATCCAAAAATAATATTATCATGCTTTACCAAGTTTCTTTGCTCTACAAAAGAGAAGATTTTACCAGTTCATTGGTGATATGTTTATGCTTCTCATTTCAACATCTTTCATATTCACGCTATTTCAAAGACAAAAGTGGGAAAATAAAATACCTTCTGTTACTCTTCCTTTGGTCGACAATGTTTTACAAGCACGCAATTGACGAGATATATTGTCTTTAACAACATTTAACAATAATAAACATTTCTGATCTCCATCCCCATTCAGAGGAAGGCTATAAGTCATTGTGAAAAGATCTTCTTCCCATCAACCAAAAAGTTAAATGGAAAGCCTAAATATAATGCATCCCATAAAAGCAAGTGCTAACTCAGAAAAAGTTAAAGCACGCTTGTCTTATTTGCAATGGAATTGTAACCAAGATTTTCCATCAAGAAATCAACCTTACAATTAGAGTTCGAAAAGAGTTGAATTAAACAATCTAACATAAACAGAGGCCAAAAGAGTGATTAGAATGCTTTACTTCATATGTACGAGCATAAGAAACAACCGAAACAATAGCCTTGCAGGTTGCACGAATGATTTTACAATAAGGATGTAGTAAGGCATGCGATTATGTCCTCTCAGACTGCAGAAGATACATTGATGCAATTATATTTTATCTATTTTTAGAACCTTATATTTAGCATCTTGCACGTGTTTTATGGATGTCTATGGCC
>JAOSBO010042907.1:0-10813 GCA_027563915.1 Erythroxylum rotundifolium | reverse complement strand
ATTACAAAACAAAATCACAATTATAATGTAATGTCCCATCCAATTCAAGTATTCAACATTCAATCCAATATTCAATTCACCAATCACAATACCATCATACATTCATACATAACCATTTCAACATTTCAACTCCAATTTTCAATCAATTCGCATCATGACAATAACTCACAATAACATTACAATTTATACCACCATAACGTCCATAACCATAAGCCAATATCCATTCAAATTTTCAACACCAATTTCACCAACCCATAGGTCCCATACGATTCAACAGCAATTTCACCAACCATCACCGTATTTCAATAACCAACCCACCAAATCTCATTCAATTCAGCTCAATTCACATAACTCATTCACAAATCCAAACTCCCTCATCCAATCCATCACAAATTCACAATAAAAATTTATTTAAGCAGCAAAAAGTTCAAACACAAAAAATTAAAAAATCTGTGAAACACACCTAAAAATATTTCACAATCTTCAGCAAAGTAATGGTGGACTTGAGGTTACGGACGTGCGGTGGCGTGGCGGTGACCAACAGTAGCGGCGACGTCGAAGGAAGAAGAAGAAGTCGAGCAATCTAGTGGTGCGGACGTGCGGTGGTAATGCGGTGGTGCGGTGGTGGTGCGTTGGCGTAGTGGTGCGGTGATGTGGTGGGAGAGTGAAGTGAAATGGTGCGGGTGTGAGAGTAGAGACAGATCTGAGAGTGAGAGTGTGAGACAGTGAGAGTGAGGGGAGAAAAGGTAGACGAAGAAGATGAAGGAGTGGTACGGCGGCATCTGCGGTTGCAGGGGACATCAGGCGGCAGCGCGGCAGGCGGCAGGCGGTGAGCGGGAGGAAGAAGAAGCAAAGAAGGTCGAAGCAAAATAGAGGAGGCGTGTAGGAGGGAGGATGATTTTTAGGGTTATAATTTTTAATTTTACAATTTGGTCCTTCCATTTCCAGAAATTACAATACCGGCTGGTATTTGGCTGGTATTTTGGGTACCGGCCGGGGCAACCGGTATTCACGACCGGTACCGAAGGCAAGAATACCGTTCCATTTATCGGCCGGTACGGAACGTTCCGGCCAGTACCGGCCGGAACAGAACGGTATTTGTTCCACTGATTGCAACCTGTCAATTCATAATTTACCCAAAACCTAAATTAGATCTAAATTTTCCAATAACTTACCAAAAACCTGTGCACAATCTCTTATTACACAATTTTACTATTTGATTTAATTCCTAACCTATTAAACTACCTAACTCTCATTAGCCCAATTTAGTGATTTTCACTCAGCTCACCCTCTCAGTTTATTACCAAATTATTAAGTTCAGAAATTGAATCACAAATAACTTAATAAAAATGCAATCAATCAAATTTCATTAATATCAAAGAAGAAATTCTTGAAGGTGAATATAGACATATCTTAACATTCAATGAATCTATTCTCATCAACTATCTCAATTCTATACATCAATAAAATTGAAAGCAAGTTGGAAAATATGATCGGAATATATCAATGGAGGCAGCAACAGTGGGAAACCTCCTATTCTGAGAAGTTCTTTGCGTAAGCTTCTTCTATGTGTCTCTCTTCCTTCGTGTCCTTCCTCAAATCTCTCAATAAAGCACTCTAGGGTTTGGGAATGTGACTGATTCAAAAGCTCCTTTTCTATATTCATCATGTTCTTTAGATACCTTTGCAGCCTTAGGGTTTGTCCAGGGTCAAAACGGTCCAAAAAGTTCCTTGAAAATTGACATTTTCACTTATTTTTGCATTTGCACAATGCAAGTCACAATAGTGGCAGGCATCTACCCCTTTCTGTCATGAGCATGGCCCAAGAGCCACAATTGTGTCTAGGATTAGACCTCTCTATCGGGATCGTGGTCCAATGCCAAAATCGTGACTTGGGGAAAGGTACATCATATGTCTCTGTCACAATTGTGACCTATTATGCCACGATCGTGGACTGTGGTTTCAGCCCAAAATTCTCTAAAACTCCTCTGTTCTTTGATGTTGGCCCTGAAATACTAACAAACACATCAAGGTACCTCAAAAACATAACATTTAAGCTCAAAGACTTATACTAACTCGTAAAAACACTGAAACACATATGCTAACACAATTCTAGCCTAAACACATACTAAACTCTCAAATTAACACTTAATATATAACAAAATGAAACCTAAAACATGATGTAAATCACAACTATCACATATCCATCCAATGGACTCAATTTGACAAACTTAGAAGCTTATATGTGGGAAATCTCCAAGATTTCGCATATCAATCAACTCTAAATTCATGTAAGGGCATATAAAATTATATATCACTAGCATATATATTGAAAGGATTCAAATACATTTTTGAACTCATATACAACCAGGTATATATCAATATACAATGGTATCTCCAAATACAAACCAATACAAAAAGGCTTCGAGAGTTTAGCGCTACAAATCCTTCGCCCTTCAAATGAGTTTCGTCTTTAAAACTCATAAGTCAAGGATAAGAGTAAATAGGGGTATTGATGTCTCATGGCATCCTCAGGCTCCCATGTCATCTACTCACCCTGTTGCTCTTTGAAAAAACTTTGACCATGGGAACTTCCTTGTTGTGCAACCTCTTTATCTATTGATCCATAATCTGGACTGGTTTCACCTCAAAACTCATATCTTCTTTCAGCTCCATTGGAGATGTCACCAAAACTTGATATAGCTCCGATATATACTTCTTAAGCATTGAAACATAGAACACTTTATGAATCCTATCCAAATTTGATGGCAATTCCAACCAATATGCCACAGCCCTGACGTGCTCCAGGATATGGAAAGGTATGATATATGGAGGTTCAGCTTCCCTCAACTCTAAAATCAGATAATTCCTTTCCATGGTGATATCCGAAGGAAAACCATATCACCAACTGTGAACTCTAATCGTTATTCCCTCTTATCTGCATAACTCTTTTGACGGTCCTAAGAGACTTTCATTTCTCCTAGATGACTTTTACTTTTTGAGTGGTAACTTCTATCAATTCAGCTCCTTCTACTTTAGCTATACCAACCTCATCCCAACATAGAGGTTTCCTACACTTTCTCCCATAAAGTGCTTCATATGGTGGCATATCAACACTTGTTTGATAACTATTGTTATAAGCAAAAGGTAAGTGTCGGTCCTAGCTCCCTTAAAACTCCATCACATATGCTCTTAGCTTATCCTCCAATGTTTGAGTGGTCCTCCTCAACTAGCCAACAATCTAAGGGTAAAAAGCAATACTAAATTTCAATTTAGTTCCCAAAGATTCCTAAAATTTTGGCTAAAATTGGGAGTTTAATGCTGGATCCCTATCCGATATTATGAAAACTAGCACCCAGTATAGCTTCACAATCTCATAAATGTACTGCTTTGACAACCTCTCCTATGAACAAGTTATGTGGATAGGCAAAAAACGAGCAGATTTCATCAATCTATCCACTATAACCCAAATAGCATCATGAACCTTCGATGTACGATATAGTCTAACTATAAAATCCATTGTCATATGCTCCCGTTTCCATTCCATAATAGGCAAAGATTGTAACATACCCGTTGGCTTCTAATGCTATGCCTTTGTTGATAGGGAAGGCATCTAGTTATAATTTTTTCTATCTCTCTCTTCATCCCTGGCCATCAATAGCTCTTTCTAAGAGTTCGATACATCTTGGTGCTACAAGGATGCTTAGCATAAGCCAAACTGTGAGCCTCTTTCAAGATAGCTTGCCTGAGACCTTGGTCACTTGGCATAGACTCTGTCTCTGAAGACTAACAACCCATCTCCCCTTAGTTAGAACCCTCATCTTCTTTGGATGGAAATTACTCTTGAATGACCTTTAACTTAGGATCATTGGCCTGTGATCTCCTGATCTCATCAGATAGTGTTGGCCAAATTTCAAACCTTGCTAGTAGTGTTACGTCATCCTCAGCCACTGAGAGTCCAACCCCAAGGCTCCATATACTCATCAAATGAGTCGTATAAGGATTTTTCCTACTAGTTACTATCGAATAGGACTTACGACTCATTGCATCGGATGCTATAGTTGCTTTTTCTGCATGATAATCAATCACTAAGTCATAATCTTTAATCAACTCCAACCATCTTTTGTATCTGAGGTTTAGCTCCTTCAGTGTCATTAGGTATTTTAGACTCTTATGGTCAGTGTATATATAGAAAGTCTCCCTAGAAAAGACAGTGTTTTCAAATCTTGAGTACAAACATCACCACTGTAAGATCCAAATCATATGTAGGATAATTTAGCTCATGATTCTTTAGTTTCCTAGAAACATATGCGACCACTCACTTGGCCTACAAAAGCACACAGTCAAGTCCCTGTCGACTATCATCAGTGTATACCTCACACCCAACCCCTTAGGTGGGTAAAGAAAGCACTATCACAAAAGTTAATCATCTCTTCAGTTCTTGAAAACTCGACTCGCATTTGTCATCTAACTAAAAATTTACCCACTTCTGGGTAAACCTTGACAAAGGGCTGCAAGTAGTGAGAAATCCTAAAAAATCTCAAATAATAACCAACCAACCTCAGAAGCTGCGAACTTCTATCACATTCTTGGTGATGTGAGCAGGAGCACTGATCGCTAGGAGTTAGAGTGATTGACAGAGGCAAAGGAGGAAAGTTAGCTATGCTAGTTGGGCCTATAACTGGAGCTAGGGAGAAGAGACCTAAGGAGGCTCTCCATGCATATGTGGGCTATCTTTTGGAGAGGATGGAATAGTCTAAGCCTATTAGAGGAGAGATCCTAGCTCAAATTGATCCATCTAACTCAAATCCTTGGACCGGATACCCTTGGGACTTGAAGACTTGAAGACTCAGACTAATTTTAGTCCATCACTTAAGCCCAAAAGGCAATAGGCCGACCATATGTGGTTTCAACTAGGATGGGCTCACTTATTCGCTTAAGCCCATAAATTATACCTTTTTGATTATTTTAAGTTAAGACTCCTTTTGTTTAATCTAATCCATGTTAAAGCTCGAATACTTATTATTAAGCCTAGGTATAAATAGGTTCATTAGGGTTAATGAAGTTTTAGTTATTATTTTCTTGATTGTGCCACTGGTTATAGTGAGGTTTATTCCTCTTGTTCCTCTTTCAATACGAATCAATAATTCACTTATCAATTTTCTCAAATTGTCGCATGTTTGTTTTATTCAATCTTTTTAGTTTTAGTTCCAATCATCTAGGTAGCTCAAATCACATATTCGTAAGGTCTAGTAGGGATTGAACCTTAAGTATCCTTTTAATTTTGTTAAATTTCTAATCTTCATCTACCTTGACAAAACTTCCAAACATCTACAAACCCATTAATCCGATGCCACCATCATTACCTTCTAAGGATTTTCAGACAGCCTGCGTCGAATCACCTCCATGCGTGCATCAATTGCTATCAGAGCATTAGTGTGATGTAAATTCTTATTTACTTCAAAGCAAAATTAGGGTTTATTCGCCAGTTTCATTTAGTTCGCCAGCTTCATTTAATTTTATTCCTTCAAACCCATTGGCTTCAACCAAACCTTGGGTGTGAAAATTTTGGCCTAGGGTTTCTTTTCTTCTCCTTATTTTATCTTCTATTGGTATTTGACCTAGATCAAAAAAAGGCCCAAAAATTTGAAAAAAAAAAGGTCAGAAAGAGTCCAAAAAAAGGTCCAAAAATCCAGAAAAGTTTAGAAAAATCTGAAAAAAGTATAAAAATTTTGAAAAAATCTAAACAGAAAAAAATAGTTTCCTTTAGTTTCGAGTTGAAAATCTTTCCTTATTAATTGTCTTATGCAAACTGCCTACTCATTATGAACTATAATTGGCACCTAGTGGCATAATTGTTGGATTCATATTGTAATTTGTTTGAACATACATGCTACTTTTTTGGGGTTGTTGATCGGTAGAAACTTAGTCCCGACCTGTGACTTGAATTTCAAAGGAAATTGAGTGGTAAAAGGCAAGAGTGTGTGAGTGCAATTAAGGGAAAAAGCCATGACTTTTGAAACACGAGGGGAGTGACTTTGACTTGAGCGAAACATGTAAAGGAGTGTTGTGAGGTTGTTTATTGCTTATATTTGTTTTGTAGGAACAAATTAGTCTATAAAATGTCTCAAGAAGGAGGAGAACATGATTAGAGCTGAATTGGAGAGGTGAATGCTCTCACCTTAAAAACTATTCAATATCAGTTCGAGAAGCTCAATCTAACCTGTACTAAAATGAGGAAGATTATAAAGAGGTCAGCAGATTGCAAAGCTTAGATATGGAGGACGTGAGGAACCTTAAGCTCGACGTGCTGCCCTTCAATAGCAAGCACCTCCTTTTTGTTGACCACCACCACCATGGTATGAGGTTGAGGAAGATGAATTTGATGAGGAGAAGTAGGAGTATAGGGAGCATATGCCTAAGAGGCCTAGGAGAGGAAAACCGCTCAATAGGTGAGATGGAGACCTCAAATCCATCAAGATGCAAATTTCATCCTTTAAAGGTAGGAATGATAATGAGGCTTATTTGGAGTGGGAGCAAAAAATTGGACTTAATTTTTTAGTGCCACAACTTCTCTAAGGAGAAAAAGGTAAAGCTTGTTGCTGTTAAGTTCAATGACAATGCATTAATACGGTGGGATCAGTTGGTGACATCTCCAAGGAGGAATGGAGAGCACCCCATCATTACTTAGGTAGCATTGAAGGCCTAAATGAGGAAGCAATTAGTTCCATCATATTATTACTAGGAGATGCATCAAAAGCTCCAAGGACTCACACAAGGGTGTCTAAGTCAATGGAGGACAACCAAAAGGAGATGGAGATAGCCATGATCCGAGCTAATATTGAGGAGGACCCAGAGGCTACTATGGCACGTTTCTTAAGTGGGTTAAATCGGAAGGTGGTCAATATGGTGGAGTTGCAACACAATGTAGAGATTGAAGACATAGTGAACATAGCCATAAAAATGGAGAGGCAACTCAAGGCTAGAGTGACAACAAGGGGGAACGAGTTCTAGCCATAACTAGAACGTGAAATGGACCAAAAGGGAAGAGAGATCAAAGGACAAGGGTGTCGACTTCAAAGAGACTCCAAAGAGGCCGAATGTAGGGGCTGAAAAAAGAGGTATACTTAACACCCAAGCATGTTCTAGTAAACATTCTAGTATTAAATGCTTTAAATGTTTGGGTTTGGATCATATTGCATCCCAATGTCCTAATAAAAAAGTCATGTACATGAGAGATAATGGGGTAGTTGAGTCTGAGGATGATATTGAATGTGTTCGCTTACCATGTGATGTCAATGATAGTGATGATGATTGCATGGAGAAGGCTGTTATAGGAGAAGCACTTGTTGTTAGGAGGTTTTGAGTGCTCAGTTAAAGGAGGAGGCTCTAGATCAAAGAGAAAAACTATTTCATTTGAGGTGTTTAATAGAGGAAAAGTTTATGATATGATCATAGATGGGGTTAGTTGTGCAAATGTAGCTAGTATGACTATGGTGACTAAATTGGGGTTAACATGTAGGAAGCATCTTGAGCCATACAAGTTACAATGGTTTAATGACAGTAGTGAGGTGAAAGTGACAAAGCAAGTGTTAGTGTCATTTTCAGTGGGTAGACATGAGGATGAGGTGCTTTATGATATAGTACCTATGCAAGCAGGTCATTTGCTATTAAGGAAACATGGCAATTTGATAGGCATGTAGAGCATGATGAGTACACCAATAGGTACTCCTTTAAATTCAAGGGTAGAAATTTCATCTTGGCACCATTTTCACCCATGAGATATACTTAAACCAGGTGAAAGCGATGAAAAGTGAGGAGGTTTCAAATAATGAGGTTAAAAAAAAGAAGAGGAAAATAGGCCCAAAATAATGAGATCGGCCCATCAGGGAGTGACTGCACGAGTGAGAAAAAGAAAGTGGGATGTGCAGGAGAGAAAAGTGTAGAGAGAGGAAAGAAAAGGGAGAGAAAAGTGTAGAGAGAGGAAAGAAGAGTGAGAGAAAAAATAAAACGATGAACTTGTTTGCTAAGGGAAAAGATTTGAGGAGGGCATGTGGAGAGAAAAGAGCACTTATGGTAGTTTGATATAGAAGTGTTTTATGGCAGAAACTAACCCTTCAAGATTTTCCAAGTGTTTTTAAGTCTCTTTTGTAGGAATATAGAGATGTCTTCCTTGAGGAAATACCTAAAGGGCTACCAACCTTAAGGGGTATGGAGCATCAAATTAACTTTTTGCCTGGAGCTCAAATGTCAAACCAACCAGCCTATAGGAGTAATCCTAAGAAGACAAAGGAGCTTCAAATGCAAGTGGATGAGCTATTAAAAAAGGGTCTTATAAAGGAAAGCTTGAGTCCATATGTTGTTCCTTTCTTGATGGGGCCAAAAAAGGATGGAACGTATAGGATGTGCATAGATTGTAGAGCTGTGAACAAAAGCAATGTAAAGTATAGACATCCCATGCCTAAGTTAGATGGCATGTTGGATGAATTTTATGGTGCGTACATGTTCACAAAAATTGATCTGAAAAATGGTTATCATCAAATTCAAATACAACTTGGGGATGAATGGAAAAATGCTTTTAAAACTAAGTAAAGGTTGTATAAGTTGTTAGAGATGCCTTTTGGCTTAATTAATGCACTTAGCACCTTTATGAGGTTAATGAATCATGTTTTACGTTAATTTCTAGGCATATTTGTAGTTGTTTACTTTGACGATATTCTTGTGTAAAGCACTACATTGGATGAGCATGTCATGCATGGGAGGCATGTTCTTGATGTGTTGAGAAAGGAGAAATTGTATCTGAATCTTAACAAGTGTATGTTTTGCATTGATGAGTTTAATTTCTAAGGATTTGTGGTTACTTCGAAGGGAGTTGAAGTGGATAGTGAGAAGGTGAAGGCTATTCAAGAATGGTCGACGCCTAAGAATGTGACTGAGGTAAGGAGTTTTCATGGACTTGCTAGTTTTTATAGGAGGTTTGTGAAGGATTTCTCTTCCATTGCTATACCTTTGACTAAGGTAGTTAAGAAACAGAGAGGTTTTATATTAGGCCCAAGTCTTGGAACTTAATTCGTGGTTACAATATGAGGGAACTTGATGGAGGTCAAATGAAAAGAAGGTTGAAATCATCAAAGATGTGACAAAGAACTTGGGTGGGCTTGGTTGTCTTTAGAATAAATAATTAAAATAAATAAATAAATAAATGGTTTGGCATACCTATGCCTTAGGGTGCACGGGCATGCATAAAGTAGTTTTTGCACGATCGTGCATTCCCATAATGAAGAGCCAGTGCACACTTGATGCACACTCCAACTTGTAACTAACATAACTCTTGATTATGATATAAAAAATTTCAAACTTTATGTCATTAGAAAGCTAAGGGAATAAGCTACAACTTTTATGAAGACAACTTTGTCTAATTTGGCCTACATCAATACAGTTTAATCATTTAAAAATAAAACACAAATTTCTACCAAAATTAGTGCTTCAGCCTCCACCAACACCAATGATACTATTGTGTAAAGGCCATATCTTCTTTGTATGAAGTCCAAAAATTCCAAACTTTATACCATTAGAAAGCTAAAAGAATGATACCGCTTTTGTGAAGATAATTTTGTCAAATTCTACCTATATAAATACAGTTTATTTGTGGAAGTCAGGTCACAATTTCTATCCCCTTTTTCCCTCTATGCCTATTATACATTTTCACTAAAACCAAAAGACCCAAATCCAACAAACATAATCCATACATACCTGACTCCTAACATAACAGACTACACAACAATTTACTTAAGAAAATCTATCCAAAAGTCATCAAATAACTCACAATTTTATTTCCAACATAAGTTACAACTCAACAAAGAAATTTTTTTTACACATATACAAGAGAGAAATTCTTCAACTCTTACTCTCATTTCTCCAACAAAGCAGAGTTTGTACTTCACTTTCTAAGCTCCAAAAGTATCCAAACTAACTTAGTTACAAAGGATAAATTTTTCTCTTAGAGTTTATTGAAGTTTGCAATTTTCAATTATCTACTTTGTCTACACCTAAGGATTAGAAATAATGGGGTGAGCTATAAAGCTCAGTGGCTAATACATTTATAGACATCAGAAATGAGCCACACTCACACAATCAAGCATATATATACATTATGTGTTGCATTATAGTCTTAGCAAATCGCATTATCCATATTTCTAACTCTGAGAATTCATATAGTCAAAAACATATTATTGCATAAATCAAATCATGTATACATTTAATCATCAAAACATAACAATCAACTATGCTCCATGCTCAACAATCAAGAAGCAATGCATAAACATAATAGCTCAAGAGAATCCCATAGCACGAAATGGCGAAACTAAAGTTTACACCATGAACTAAATGACTCCATTTTTTGGGGCTCATATGCCCCAAGTAGGTAGCCAGGAGAAGGCTTTAAGTCAATGTGCACTTTAAAAATGAAATGATATCTCTCTTGCCCACATAAGCAAATTTTCGGTGCCTACATATCTCATAACATATTCATATTTTCATGTTTTTATGCTTTTTTTCTTTTCATCAATTCAAAATGCAATAAAATCTTTCAAGACAAAACAAATAACGTATTATAGTACATTTTTCCCACATTCAAAATGATTCAAAGTCAAGCAAAAAAACATACAAACAAGTAGGAAACCAGCTGGTCATCATAATAATCATAAACATATATTACTGATCGCGGCTTATCATTAAATCCTAAGATTGATTCTTGGAAACCGGTCAAAATCAATTTATACCAAGAATTGCAATATAGGATGCAACCTCGGGT
>JAOSBO010042906.1:0-29934 GCA_027563915.1 Erythroxylum rotundifolium | reverse complement strand
AGAATCGTCTCTCCTATCTAGATGAGAATCATCATCAAATTTTACATGCATAGATTCTTCAACAGATTTAGAAACAAAATTATAAACTCTATAAGCTTTAGAACTAATTAAATAACCTAGAAAAATTTCTAAATTGATCTTATAATTGATTTATCCAAAATTTCTTTTGTATTCAAAATAATGCATTTACAATCATAAGGATGAAAGTAAGAAATATTTAGATTTCTTCCCGTCTATAACTCATATGGAGTTTTATTTAAAATAGGTCACAGAAATACTCTATTTTGAATATAAGAAGTTGTATTTACAGCTTCTGCCTAGAAGTACTTAGGAAGATTCGTTGCACATAGGATAGTCCTTGTCATTTCCTAAATCGTCCTATTCTTTCTTTCTATAACTCTATTTTGTTAAGGAGTTCTAGGAGTAGAGAAATTATGGAAAATTCCATTCTCTTCACAAAACATTCTAAAATTTTCATTTTCAAATTCTCTACTATGATCACTTCAAATATCAACAATTGAAATTCCTTTTTCATTTTGTAACTTTTTGGATAAAACTTTAAAGCATTTAAAAGATTCATCTTTATGAGACAAAAACAATATCCAACAAAATCTAGTAAAGTCATCAACAATTACAAGATCATACTTCTTTCCACCAAGACTTACTGTTCTAGTAGGTCCAAACAAGTCTATATGTAACAACTCTAGTAGTCTAGACAAAGTTACAATGTTCTTAGATGAAAAACATGGTTTAACTTGTTTTCCTTTCTGAAAACTGTCACAAAAGAAATCTTTGTTTAAACTTATCATTGGTAAACCTCTTATCAAATCATGTCTAACTAATTTGGAAATATATTTAGAACTAACAAGTCCTAGCTTTTTGTTCCAAATTAGTTTTTCATCATCTTTTGATATAAGACATGAAATATTTAGACTTTTCAAATCTTCTAAGTTAATTTGATAAAGATTCTTTCATCTATTGGCAGAAAAGAATATGGACCTGCCCTTGTTTTAACTAAACAAGAATTTTGATTAAAGGATACTTCAAAGCTAGAGTCACATAACTAACTTATACTGATCAGATTATGCTTTTAACCATCAACTAGCAAAACATTATCAATAGATGAAAAGGAATCTTTACTAATTTTGCCAATCCCAATAATTTTACCCTATTAGTTGTCTCCAAAAGTTATTGAACCTCCATACTTAAGTTGGAGGTCTAAGAACATAGACCTTCTGCCAGTCATGTGTCGCGAGCAGCTACTGTCCACGTACCATTGATGGTGTTTGCATTTTCCAAGTAAGGAGATCTGCAATATATACTATATCCTTATTAGGTACCCATATTTTCTTAGGTCCATTAGGGTTAGTCTTATAATTATTCTTAGAATAATAATAAAAATGTTGTTTCTTTTTCCCTCTATTAGGAACAAACTTCCTATTGTAAAGAACATTACAATTATGAGTAGTATTTCTTCCAGAAAATCCTAAACCACTTTTATCATCTAGATGTCTATAACTTCCAATGATATTATTCATCCTTTTTGTGCTTTCTATAAATTTTGATAAATCTGCTGAAGGACTATTAATCCTTTGTTTTAACTGATTAATCTCCTCAGATCTATCTATAGTTACTTTCTTTTTTATATCGTCTGCTTGTTTCTTAAGGCGGACGTTTTCTTCTTCGAATATCTTTGTTTTCATAGAATTTTCAACACACTTCCTTTTTAACAATCTATATTGTTTGAAAATAGCATGTGAATCTTCTAATAATTCTAAATAAGCAACTAAAGATCATTAAAATCAAAAATTACATCATCATTGCTTTCACCTTCAGCTACCAAGTATATATTTGCTTGTTCTGATGAATCCAAATTGGATTCAAATTCAGACGAATCCAGATCTTCCCATGTTGCCATCATGCCTTTTTTGTTTTCTTGACTCTTCTTTAGTTTTCTTTTGACCAAGGGGCATTTAGACTTGTAACGTCTTGGTTTATTACACTCATAGCAGACAATAGAGCTTTTATCATTCTTCAAATCGTCTTTGCTAATCTTTTTGAAACAGGAGTCTTTATTTCCCTTTTTCTTTTTCCACATTCTTCTAATTTTTCTTGAAATGAAAGATAGCTCATCTTCATCTTCACTTGAATCTTGATCAGATTCTCTGGCATCATCATTCTTGATTTCTTCAATCTTTAATGCTTTTAAAGACGTACTTCTATTTTTTGCATCTTCTGATTCTTCTGACCAACCTTCAATGCAATAGATTTATCCCTTCTGGCCTGCATCAAGCTCTACTTTATGAATTTTCAAAGAACTAAGTAATTCATCCAGCATTAGCTTGCTTAAATCCTTGGCCTCTTGTATTACTGTTACTTTGGGTCTCTATCTTTTTGGAAGACTTCTGAAAATCTTTCTGACATGGTATTGACTATCATAGATTCTCCCCAAAGCTTTAATTCCATTAATAATTGTTTGGAATCGTCCAAACATTTGATCAATAGACTCATCATCTATCATTTTAAACAACTCATACTGATGAACAAGAATACCAATCTTGGATTCTTTTACCTTGTTTGTGCCTTCATGTGAAATGGCTAATGTGTTCCACATTTCCTTTACAGATTCGCATCCATGAACCTTATCATATTCACTTCTGCTTAGAGCACAACTTAAAAGGAACTTGGCTTTTGAGTTTAATTGAACACGAGCTTTCTGATCAGTTGACCATTATTCATGAGAGATGCTTTTCCCTTCATAGTCTGTTGGAACATATGGACCACTTTCAATAATATCCCAAAAATCAATGTGAGTGGATTCTATAAAGAACCGCATCTTATCCTTCCAATAATGATAGTCTTCACCATTGAACGTGGGAGGTCTTGAGACGGAGGCACCTTCAGCTATAAAAACATGTGATTCAGCCATGGATCTTTGTCCTCACCTTGTAATAGTGTTTCTTAGAAACTTACTCTTTGATACCAACTGAAGTAAATCACTTGTTAATATAGAAATCACTTATAATATGTAAAATACACAGGAAGGGGGTTGAATTGTGTAAAATTGTCTAAGATAATTATCTTTATAATCTTATTGGTTTTCTTGAGAACTCATATGATTACAAACAGCGCACTTAATTTGTTAGAGTAATGCAAGCAAAAAATAATATCTTTTTCTTCAAACTATAGAAATTAAAGAGATAAGGGTTAGAGAATATGACACCGCGGTTTATACTAGTTCACCCTTAACCTTTGGGCTATGTCCAGTCTTTAGAGTTTATCTGAGATTTCACTATCTCTTCAACTTTACAAGTATTATTTCTTCTCTCTCAGAGCCTCTTCAGGTCTCTTTCACAAAGTATTATTTATCTGCTATCTTAGCCTCTTTAGGCTCTAGCCTTCCTTTCACTAGAAAAGATACTATTTGAGCTTTTCTAAACTCACGCTACAGGTTTTCTTGATCTCTATCTTTCTTCCACTCAGGATATTTTTGTACAGTAAATGATTAGTAAAAGTTATTTTGACTACGACTACACTGATAATTATGGTTTAATTCGCTTCGCCAACGATCTTCTTGAAAAACCGCTTGTAGAATCTTCAGAGATATGTTATTAGTTGAGTCCTGTAACCACCTCCAACTAACTAGCTATCATTGTAGATTATACCATCTTGATTTGATTTGTGTGCTTCATCTTATATCTTCGCATCATCTTATGTCTTCGCATTGTCTTATGACTTTGTATCGTCTTATAACTTTGCATCGTCCTGTGACTGTCCATTATCTTATGACTTCGCATCGTCTTATTACTGTGCATCATCTTATGACTTCGCATGGTCTTATTCATCTACGCACTTAATAAAACACATCAAAACAGTTCACACACTTCTATTATTATTATTATTTGACTTTCATCAAAATCAATAGAAGAAGTGAAGTCCTCTTGACTTAACACTGATCTGACTATGAGAATCGCAAATGGAATATTATTTATGTGTCTACGGATTTTCTCATAGTGATGGTTGTATAATTGATCCTTAGACTTGAGATTACCAAAGTATCTTGTATGGGAATTATTGTATTTTGGTGCTAGTTATGAACCATCCTAGGATAATTCAGTTGGAAATAATTGGATACTATATGAACCATATGGAGGTAGTTGAGTAGGCCAATATAAGATTCGTCACTTTAAAGTAATTAGAGAGAATATTTAACTGTTCTTGATTAGTAGTGATTTATAGAATTCTCTAGTTAGAGTGAATTGACATTTGAAAACACATTTTCAAATTTCAATTATAAATTAATTACTAATTAGCAAGAATTAACATGATTGGACTAAAAGAGTAAACGTTATATCCGTACTCTGTCCAATTGAAATATTGGATGATGAAAGGATTGAATTATACATCATTGTCATACATAGATAGGTTAAGTCAAACCACTTTGACATTCCTAATATTTGGTTGGTCATGACATAGTTCTAGACATCAATCTTTAACCTATGATTATAAGTTATTTAATTGGGGAATTAAAGATAGATTGAAATGAGTTTTAATTTATCTAATTCTAATTATGAGTTAGAATTGTAATTTATAATCATTGCCAATATATTAGGAACCTAATAGGTCACACATCAAAGAGCAATTTATGTAAGAAAAACAATTTAATTGAGTTGGACTTAATTATAAAGTTTAAGAAACTTTATGGATCAAATATGAGATATTTGATTTTATTACAATTAAATTAATTGGAATTAGAATTTGATTTTAATTATAAATAAAAAATTTAATTTTAATAAAAATTTAAAAATCCTAATGATTTTTCTATTAATAGGAAGAATGTTAAGAAGCTAGCACTTCTGTTCTTCCTCTCAAAAGAGCCTTGAGAAATTGCTCTATGGATACTATCAGAGGCTGAATGTTTGAATAACTCGTAGTTGACAAATTAAAAAAGTTTTAAAAGGATTTTAACAACAACGTGAATAAGGCACGATTTCTTACAATTCATGTTTATGTCTTATTTAAGTTAATCAATTATCAAGTTCCATTCAAAATTTGTAAAATTTTTATTTTCTGTTATGCCTATGATTTGATCACGATTGGATACTATTAATGATATTAGAGCCTCATTTAATTGTTTAGCTTGAATTAGAGGCTTGATTGTTATTGATTTTGATAATAATTAAGGTTTTAATAACTGATTTTTATTTGTTCTTTGTGACTATGCCTTTTCTTCTTTTAGGTTTTTTATTCTGTTTATGAACCAATTATGGTTTTAAACAATAAATCCTTGTTCTGAAAATTGTTTCCACGACTAGCGATTGATTTGATTTCTGAAAATTTGTTTTCTGAATCCCTGTGGTTATACTTGTTGTGCCATGTGTTATGAAAAATTGCTGTCTCCTTTAACAATTAGTTCTTGCGTCGTGGAGAATTTATTTATGTTTGCCTTTGTGTTTTGCCTTCTGAAAATAATTTTACATCTGTTATGCGATGATTTTGAAAGTTTAGTTTAAACATTTTCAATTCACATCTGCCGCATCTCAATATCGTCTTTTTTATTGCTTGTTTTTGGATCTGGAAAATTTGTTTTCTCTCTGTGTTGTGCGTTTGCTAGTTAATCACCGATGGCTTAAACCACCACTGATTGATTGATAAAACCAGTGGCGCAGATAGGTAACGTTACTGGTGATGATTAAGTGGTGACCCCACTGATCAGTGTCGCCACTGTGAAATCATTGGGCGATTAAAACCTATGAACTGCAAGGGGCGACTCGCTTGCAGGAAGTAGACGTCCCGATGGAAACCCAGGCACAGCAACGACGGAGACGGCGACGTGAAGGAAGCATATGGGATATCGCAGTTTGAAAATGTAGGAGTCGATGGCGAGGAGAAACAAAGAAGCAGATGGGGCAACGATTTGAGAATCGTCGGTGGGAGACCCAGTAGTTAAGGATGAAGCAGACGACGTGGGAGGAATGTGGGCAGACGGGAGTGGCGATTGGAAACCCATCGGTTGAAGAAACGTGCAGAGCGTCTGTGAGGACGATTATCGCGTGTGAGACACGCACCCTCCTTTCTCATCAACACGTCAGCACGCGCCACTCAACTCTCATTGTTGATTAGATACGCCCCAGACAGTCTCCACTATCTTGTTTTCTTTGATTTTAATTTTTAAAACCTTAATTTCAATTAAATTATTTTAATAGAGATTAAATTAATTTATAATCCTAATAAAATAAAAAGGTATTTTCCAATTTTTTGAAAAAAATTTTCAAAAGATAATTTTTATTAGGAATATTTTGGAACTTAGTTTAATTTTTCAAGAATTGAATTATTAAATTAAATTAGTTATCAAATCAATAATTTGAATCAAGCCAAGATTTTAAATCATTTCTTTCATAATTGGATTATATTAGAAATTATAATTATAATGGGATTATATTAATTAAGATGAGATTTTAATATCAGCATTATAATAATTAATTTTCTTAATATGATTATGATTGGTAATTACATTGATTCCTAATTAATTTTAGAAAAGCAATTTCTAAATATAATTAATTACTTTCAATTAGAATGAAATTAATTAATTAGACTTTTGTTTTTCTCAAGTAATTAAGAAAGTTGTTTCTTAATTACATATATTTATTTCAACTTGATTGAGATAAATTAAATTTATGATTATATTTATTTAGAGAATTATTTATTTGTTTAGAAATTGTTTCTTTATTTATGAATAATAAGTGTCTTGATTTATTACAGAAAATATTTTTATTAGGAATATTTTGGAACTTAGTTTAATTTTTCAAGAATTAAATTATTAAATTAAATTAGTTATCAAATCAATAATTTGAATCAAGCCAAGATTTTAAATCATTTCTTTCATAATTGGATTATATTAGAAATTATAATTATAATGGGATTATATTAATTAAGATGAGATTTTAATATCAGCATTATAATAATTAATTTTCTTAATATGATTATGATTGGTAATTACATTGATTCCTAATTAATTTTAGAAAAGCAATTTCTAAATATAATTAATTACTTTCAATTAGAATGAAATTAATTAATTAGACTTTTGTTTTTCTCAAGTAATTAAGAAAGTTGTTTCTTAATTACATATATTTATTTCAACTTGATTGAGATAAATTAAATTTATGATTATATTTATTTAGAGAATTATTCATTTGTTTAGAAATTGTTTCTTTATTTATGAATAATAAGTATCTTGATTTATTACAGAAAATATTTTTCTTCATGAAATTTTTAAAAAGTGTTTTATTTATTAATAAAGAAAAATGATATTTCTTTAATATTTTTAAAAATAGTTTTTAATCTATTAAAGAAATATTTTTTAGTTAATTAAGAAATCAATCTCTAAATAAATAATATAATGACTTTCTTAATTAAATTTAAAATTTTTTATTTAAGTTTGAAAGTAGTTCCTTTAATATTGTAAAATAGTTTTCTAATTAAGAAAAAGCAATTTCTAATGAGTTTAGAAATGGTAATTTCTACTTAAATTAGAAATAGTTTTCTAATTGGATTAGAATTAGTCATTTATGTAATTTTGAAAATTGACTTTTTTTCTAAATTATAATCAGTAAGTAGCGTCATTTATTGAAAATTGTTTTCAATTAAATTTTATTAAAAACTTAAAGATAATCGGAAATAGTTTCCAATTGAATTTG
Organism: Erythroxylum rotundifolium; assembly: GCA_027563915.1. Taxonomy (NCBI): domain Eukaryota; kingdom Viridiplantae; phylum Streptophyta; class Magnoliopsida; order Malpighiales; family Erythroxylaceae; genus Erythroxylum; species Erythroxylum rotundifolium. The sequence continues at coordinate 22,237 of JAOSBO010042906.1, read as the reverse complement.
AAATTTTTTAAAATAAAAATAAATTTCTAATTGGAATAGGATTTTAGTTTATTTAGGAATTGATAGCTTAATCTAATTTAATCTTCCTAAGTAGCTGGAAATATTATTTTAAATCATGAAAATTAAAGCTTGATGTTTTATGCATATAATTTGATTACGAGGGCATAAGATGCATACTTTGTTTATATGGTGTGTGTGTGTGTGCGTGTGCGTGTGCGTGTGCGTGTGCGTGTGCGTGTGCGTGTGCGTGTGTGTGTGTGTGTGTGTGTGTGTGTGTGTGTGTGTGTGTGTGTGTGTGTGTGTGTGTGTGTGTGTGTGTGTGTGTATTGGATGCATGATAAATTGTATTTTTCATATGTACATATTTCACATACAATTTATGATTGATGAGACAAATAAAATTGAAATCCCTTGTTAAAATATTAAGTACCCGTTGAGAATGTGATTGTTGCCTTCCATTGTTATGAGAATAAACTAGAGTTCTATTTATTGTAGGCTTGTTGAGCAAACTAAAGGTCGCTTTAACCCGAACACATTCATGATGACATAAATTTAGAGGCAGGGTTAGGAATAACATACATGACAAGAGTTGTCACCTAACAGATCTAGGGGTCGCATGAAATGTGATTGATAAAGTTGTTATCTACCTAATTTAAGTTTAGATGGCTTATTGAGGAAACTCAAGATCAATTAAATTTGAATAAGATCTTAGCCCACTAAAATGATTAGGGTAATCTTTCCAAATAGTAGTGAGGGCTATTATTTTGAATAAAATAGTGGGAGTAACCATATAAATGATTAAAGTCCTAATCTCATTCGGTAGTCATGGCATATAATTAATTATTTGTTTTTTCTTACATTTATTTTTTTATTTTGAGTGGAATTTACCTTGTTTAGCATAGTTGATGCTAAGTTAGTGAACCCAATTTCTTGGACATAGGTTATGTTTAAGAAGAGTTCTCAAAAGTTATAAAAGAAAATTGTACGCCCATTATGTAAATTTGTTATAATCCTTGTTGAGGATTTGGTGTTACGTTTTAGAGAATGTAAAAATCTTATGGGTGACAAAATGTATTCACATTTTGAGTTGCCTAATGTCTCATAAACTTTGATAAAAACATGTAAGATATATGTCTACACCATGATAATAAGATGCAAGAGGTTGTATAAAGTAGAGCTGAAAGGTATAGTTCCTTGTTGGAATTGCTCCACTTAATTTAGCCCCCTACTAAAAGCATAAGTATGGACTACAATTAAAGGCATTTATTGTATAACGATAATATTTATCATTAGACGATAATGATTGCATAACTTTTCTTGCCTATAAGAGATATGATAATGATCATATGTCATACTAATGAGTATTTGATACTGAATTTGAATTCGACAATATTTTAATGCTCAAAGTATAATAAGAAATAGAATGTTGAGTCAAAGTAGTTGATACAAGTTTATGCAAGTAGTTTGTATATGCTAGATCAAAGGTGACTTATACTTAACATAAATGGCACGAATACAAAGTTGAATAACCGAGACTATCCTTTTATGCCATGTTGGTTAAATCAACATAACAAGAATCATAAAGTTACACACAAGGATATGTGTATCCTTTTGATTATGGCTCATGTAGAACTTGTGAAACTTGTAAAGTTGAAAAATAACAAAATCAACCTTTGGTGAAAGGATAATGATGGTATCAAATTGATAAATTTATACATATGATGTATTGGATGGAATAACCGTTCATATAAGGTTGATACTTATATTTCATTAGAATACTAAGGACTTTATGTGATATAGTCATATGTATTAAATGAAATAATTATTTAAAATTTCGAAAAGTTCAAATTGTTTAAATCTAAATGGAAATTAAACATTATGAATGCGAAAGCACTTTGATGAGATTGTTATGGTGAGTTTTAAATTTTCAGTTATCTATAAGGAATGAGATTTGCTAGTGAATACCATCCCAACTAAAGTCCATAAGAGTATGGATTTATGTTGAAAGAAAAATATAATATTAGATATTGTATGATGCAATTGTTAGAGTAGTGCTCTAAAGGCAATCACCTTTCACACTTTCGTACAAACTTTATTTTGGTTAATAAAGTGAAAGGCATTTTTCATTAATTTGATATTCGTTTATATATGAATCGATTTTGATCTTAAATCGAATTAATGAAGTTCATGATACAAAACATAGTATGAAGGAAATCATGATAAGATCATGATAATGAGATTCCTATCATATGTAATTATGTTAGTATCTAAATAATCCCTAGTCATAGGATTAATAAGATGAGACATTATTAATCTAGACATACTAGCACATGTTATATTCCTTGATTTGATCAAGCAGTAGATCTTATAAATTGTAAACATGAGATGTTTAGAGTTAACATATGGATGCTTACTAAGGGTAGTAAGTACATCAGATGACTCGTCGTGAGATTATCATATGAATGATCTATCGAATGTCAATAATTAATCTCATCATAGTAATGGTGTAAATATCCTTAGACTTGAGATACTCAAGGATATCTTAGATACCAATCCTATGCTTTGACATAATTCCTTGTTACCTCAAGATGAGGTCACTCTTAAGGTAGTGATTGGGTACAGCTATTGGCATTCGAAGGTATTTGGGTAGCCAATAAAAGATTCACCACTCCTGATAGAAGGAGATGATACCCACGGCCTCTTGTTAGGGTCATTATTCGAGAATCTCTGGCCAGAGTAGTTATATGTCATGAAGAGAGTCTTTAATGACATATAGAGTAATGAGATCCTAGGATAAAAACTAACATCACTTAGACTAGATATGACGTAGTCAGTCTAGTGGGAGTTGACACGTAGCTTATGCTCTGAACCAAATGGGGTATAGTGTGGTGAAAGGATGAATTGCACAGTAATTGTCTATGGAAAGGTTCATAAGTTAGATAATTAACTATTGAAGAGTTCATTTGTTAATCCACTTATATTCTAGCAAAATGGCATCATAAAATCCTTCATGATTTGATTGAATTAAGGGCCAATTCAACTGCCTAAAATAACTGGGAACCTAAGGGTCACACGCATAAAAGATCAGATGAAAAAAAGTGTGTATGACCTAATTTAAGTAGGGAACGATTGTGAATCATAGGGCCGAGACCGTGGCTAAACGCGAGCCTAATTTTTAAAAGTGCCATCATCGTGGTTCATTGGCCACGATCATGACAAAGGGCACGAAATGGTATAGAAGTGAGTTCTTCACTTGTGTACACGAGCTTCCTTCATTTCTTACACACTCAAGTGATAGAAAAAGGGTTCTAGAAGAGTTATAGAGTTAGAGTAAAGCGTCTCGAGTCTTGTTCTTGCTATTCATACAATTGCTGCATGAATCAAAGTGCATGCAACAAGATTCTTGACCTATCTTCCATCATCTTAAGCATCTAGTAGAACTCATCTATTTTGGTGCTCAAATAAGCATTATACATTGTTTCTTCTTCCATCTTTGTGTGTTCTTGGAGATCAAGGAAGGGTTTGGTGTTTGCAACAACCCAAACAAGGAGAAGAAACAAGAAAGGAGGAGATTAAAAAGGTAAAAAGTTTTGTTATTTCATGTTCTTTACATATCTTTGCATGCATGCATGATCTTGGTGTTTTGGGGTTGTCATGGTGTTGTAATCTTAATTTAGACACTTCTACTGCATCCACATGCATGTGATGCATGTAACCATGACTAACCCAATAGTGGTATCAAAGAAACTGTATGCATGTTATAAATGATGTACTGAGCATGTGCAAAGTGTTTACTAGGTTGTGATTGACTTGCATATTGATTTGGAAAATTTCTTGTAAATTCTATAAAAATTTTTTCTGATTTTCTTCCTCATAAATGTTTATAATATGTTATATTATGTTTCTGTTGAAGGAAATTGCAATTGAATGTCATTTGCTATTTTATTTCAAATTTATATCCAGACTGTTCATGTGTTGATTTCTAGGATTTTCTGGAAAATTGATTGCATATGCTGACTTTGAAATTTTCATATTAATTCTAGAATTTTTTTTCTGTTTTTCTTTCACAGAAGTGTTTATAAGGTGTTGTTTTACGTTTTTGTAAAAGTAAAATGCAATTGAATGTCATTTGCTATTTAATTACGAATTAAGTTTCAGCTTGATGCATGTATAAGGTTCTGGAAATTCTGGGAATGTCATGAACATGCATGAAAATTCTACTTTAAATTTGTATAAAAATTGTTTTTATAAATTTTATGCATGCACATGCAAGATGAGAAGTTGCCACATGTATGATATGCATGGCACTTATTGATAAAGTGATTATCTTATGCATGCATGATGTAATGTATGACGTGTTAGAAGTAATGTGACAAGTGTCACACACATGTGATATGCTAGCTTTTTCCTATTTATTAATAAATAATTCCTATGAATTAGGAATTTTTTATTAGACACATTTAGAATGTGAATAAGACTCTGGAATTTTGCAGAATTAATTGAATTTGATTTAATTAATAAATAAAGTCAAAGTCATCATTGGTCAACTTTTTTAAAGTTGATGGAGTTGACTTACTTAATGACTTATAATATATGTATTTTGGTTATGAGACCTAAATAAGGTTCTTAAGTGATAAGATATATATTAGTTTGATGGAAATAACATGCTTAATGCATGTGCTCAAAATTAGGGTTTCGTAAATTTTCCAACAACGAATCGGTCTCTTTAATGTCTTATAGGTTAACTTATTTATCTTGAAGATTTTAGCCGTCAAGATAAGTTTGGCATATGCAGAAATTAGTTAGATAAATTTGAGATGACGTAGGGATATTATAGAAGACTAATTGGTGTATGGAAATTTTGGAAACCCTAAAGATTAAATCAAAATTAATCCAAGTAGAGCATAACATTTCTAGTGTGACTAGAGAAAGGCTTATATAAAAGGATTAAAGTGTTTAATTTGGACATCAAAATGATTAAATTTTAAGGTTCCTGATCAAATCGCATTCATAATTTGGATTAGCTAGGACTAAGATTAGTACCCAATTAGGTTCAAGAGTTGAATTGAATCATGATCTTTAGATGCATACTCATGTCACAACCTAAATTAAACCTCCTTTGTGTGATACATGCGTTAGATGCATTTTAAGGGTAATAATGGACATAGGCCTAAAGTATTGATAAGAACAAAGAACAAATTCCTCAACCGAATATTAGCACTTATGCCTTCCATTGACATGGAAAGAACCAGAGTTCTTTTAAAGTTGGGTTCTTGGGAAATCTAAGCCTACTCTACACGAATATGTTCAAACTATGGAAATTAGATTTTCAGATTAATAGGTTAGTTCTAACTGGAAGTGTTGATTTGTTAGGCAAACCCAAGGTCAATGTGGGAAGTTGGGTTATATATATGGGATGTGTATAAATCAAGAGTTGATAACCCAATGAGTGTGCTAAATCAACAGCTGATGACATAAGTTGATAGTAGCATTATTGAATGCAATTGGTATGAATGATACCTACGGATTGACCTAAGGTGGCTTGTTGGGAAAACTCAAGGTCATTCTTGGTGATATTAGGTATCGACCCATTAAGAAAACTATAAGTTTTCTCAAATTCGTAGTGAGGGCTATAAATTTGAATAAGAATAATGGGACCCATAATGTATGTTATTAAAGTCCTTATAGATATGCATTAATGTACATTCTAACTTTCTCTCATTCTTCTAGGTTATTGAATCACTACAATGTCTTCTAGTGTGAACCTACCCTCCCTGTTAGATTCCAACAAACCCACGGGACCAAACTTCTTAGATTGGCTATGGAATTTGAGAATTGTTCTCAAATCAAAGAAACTAGGATATGTCTTAGATGAACCACTTCCCAATCCCCCTACTGTCGATGCATCTGATGAAGATCAGAAAGCTTACAAGAAGCTACTGGATGATAGTGAGTTGGATAGCTGTATAATGTTGGCCTCTATGTCACCAAAATTACAAAAGCAGCATAAGGCTATGTATGCTCATACCATAATATACCATTTGAGGGAACTATTTGATGAACAAGCTCAGTCTGAAAGGTTTGAGATCTCAAGGTTACTTTTTCGTTCTAAGATGGCTGAGGGATCACCTCCAATGTAGTATACACTGAAGATGAATGGATATATTGAGAGATTAGGCAGTCTGGGTTTCATTATAGATCATGAATTAAGTATAGATTTAATTCTGACTGGTTTGACCAATAGTTATTCACAGTTTGTGCTTAACTATCAGATGAACAAAATATCCACAATAATACTTGAGCTGATTAATCTACTCAAAATAGCTGAGCAAACTATCATGACAGATAATAAGGCTGTGATGCTAGTGGACTCTGCTTCTAGTTCTCGAAAGAAGAACCAAAAGAAGGAGAAGAAGTCTAAATGGTAATGGGAGGTGTAGCCAAGAAGAAGGCGAAGGAGACAACACCATAGGGGATATGCTTCCATTGCAACAAGGAAGGGCATTGGAAAAGGAATTGCAAAGCTTATCTAGAGTCACTGAAGCAGAAGAAGGCATTAGATGCCCCACATCTACTTCAAGTATGTTATTTGTCATTGAGGTAAATAATATTTCTGATCATAACGTTTTTTTGATTGTGGCTCACACATATGTGTTGATATGAAAGGTCTCAGGGATAGTAGACCTCTCAAAATGTGAGAGATGGACCTACGTGTGGAAAATGGAGCAAGAGTTGCTGCATTAGCTTTAGGGACATATGATTGTTTAGATTTAAATAAATCTATACATTTCATATTAATACGTTATTATCTAAAGAAAAACAAAAACAAATAGCTAAAACTAGTTTAAACCTAAAAGAAGGTCAAGATATAATACATTATCCTTTTAAAAATATCATTAATTACAAAAATATCATTTATTTTGGAAAAAGTTGTCCATGAAACTCTAATAAGAATTGATCAATGTAACGGACATATTCATATTAACCTCATTAATCAAGAATAAATTTATAAACAATTACAAAAAATTCCCAAAGATAAACGAAATAAAATAGGATATATTCATCTCTCTACTAGAAAAATATTATTAAAAGCTACTTTTCAAGAAGGAATAGATTCTCCAATACGAATGGCTGTAGTTGATGAACGAATGAATAATTTAAATGATCAAACAATAGGAATAATGAATGGAAATTTAGTATATGGAAAAATAAAATTTAACACTCGTCTAAAAATAGGAATCCCATTACAATCTAAAAATCCAGATGAAAAAAATTGCATATAAATTTTATAGACAACATTTAATGACTGAAGTTCAATATCCATTTTCCATTACATATTAAATTAGCTATACATTAACTAATTATCATCATATTATAGAATTTAGAAATACTGATTGAATCTATATAGATCAATTGTTTACAGATGTTGCTAAAGTAAGAACAAATTTAAGACAATTACCAACTATTTAGTATCCAATAAGTATAGAACCTTTTGCACCTAGATTATCGCTATTTGAAAATAAAAAATTAAAAGAAAAATTACCCCTAAGATCACAATCTGTAAGATTAGAAAGACCTATTAGATTTATTGAACCAGGAATTAGAATTACTAATCCTCAAACTAGTACTGAACAAGATAATGAACAAAAAAGAAAAATTAGTCAAGAATTAATAACAAATAAAATCAACTTAATGAATCAAAAAAACATTTGAAAACTACTTTATGAGTATTACTACGCAATTAGTTGAATTAATTGAAAGACAAACAAATATTGAATACCAACTAAAAGAAATAGATAGTAGGACACAATCTTTAATAAATGAACTTCAAATAATAAAAAATAAAGAATTAACATTATCAAAAGATTTATGGTTTCTAAATGAAAATTTTGACAAAATTATAAGATCTCTAGATAATATTAACCAAATAATGGAAACAAAACAAAATAAAGAGATAAACACATAAATGGATAACAGATTTAGATGCTATACAAATAGTTGCTCCTGTATATATATATATGCATTTATTTTTTTATTTTGAATCTGTACTTGAACAATAGTTGTATTCAGATTTAGTTGTTGATTCTGAATAATCAATGTTTGATATGTAGTCATTTATCAGCAAAAATTGTTTATTTTCAAAGTCTAGTTACGACTTGTAAAATGGAAAAAGGACATTAAAAGTCTAGTTACGACTTATAAAATGGAAAAAGGAAATTATGAAGATCGATATAATTATTTACAATTTTTTATTAACAATAGAGGATTATTACCTAAAACAGAATGCTTAGATAATGCCATTGAGTTATATAATCTTTATAAACAAGAAATACAAAATACACAACATCAACTTTTAGAACATCAACAATTTAATTATCATTAAATATGACTGATAATACTTTAGATAATTATTAGATATAGATTGTTTAGATTTAACTGAATCTACTGGTACATTTCATATTAATACATTATTATCTAAAGAACAACAAAAACAAGTAGCTAAAATTAGTTTAAACCTAAAAGAAGGTCAAGATATAATACATCGTCCTTTTAAAAATATTATTAATCGCAAAATATCATCTATTTTGGAAAAATTATACATGAAACACCAATAAGAATTGATCAATGTAACAGACATATTCATATTAACCTCATTAATCAAGAATAGATTTATAAACGATTACAAAAAATTCCTGAAGATAAACGAAATAAAATAGGATATATTCATCTCTCTACTATAAAAATATTATTAAAATCTACTTTTTAGGAAGGAATAGATTCTCCAATACGAATGGTTGTAGTCAATGAAAGAATGAATAACAAAAATAAATAATATTTTTAAAATGATGATGTATTATATCTTGACCTTCTTTTAGGTTTAAACTAGTTTTAGCTATTTGTTTTTGTTTTTCTTTAGATAATAATGTGTTAATATGAAATGTACCAGTAGACTCAGTTAAATCTAAACAATCTATATCTAATATATTATCTGAAGTATTATGAGCCATATTTAATGATAATTAAATTATTGATATTTTGTACTTCTCGTTTATAAAGATTATATAACTCGATAGAGTTATCTAAGTGTTCTTTTATAGGTAATAATCATCTATTGTTAATAAAAATTGTAAATAATTATATCGGTCTTCATAATGTTCTTTTTCCATTTTATAAGTTGAAACTAGACTTTGAAAATAAAGAATTTCTGTTGATAAATGACTACATCTCAAACACTGATTATTCATCTTGATTGAATGTGGAAATGAATTTGATAATGGTCTATAAATTGATTAAAAGTCTGCTTCTTTTCTTCTTTTTCTTATTCTAAAAGCTGAGTATGTCTATTAATTATATCTCTAAATGTTTGTAAAGTATCTTCAAAAGCTTGAATAGAAAGAAAGAATTTGTATATGTTAGTAAATTTTTTAATACATTTATGACTAAGTGATATTTTTTTATCCATATGTAACATTATTCTATGTAAATTATGAGAGGTTTAACATATAGGCATAATTATTGAAATAGTTTATCAAATAAATATTGTTGTAGTATAGGTGTAAAACCATGAGTCCAGCATGTATTGAGAAAAGCAATAAACTCTTGTTTTTTGTAAGCATATAAAATTGTATAAAGCATAAATAAAAAAGGTTGAACATAATAAATACTGAGTACCAACTGCAAATTGATGAAATAATAAGCTTAAAAATCATACCTTATTGCCTCGTTTCCTTTTAGATGCCAAACCACAGGCTAAGAGAGGACAGAGAGGGCTTAGGAAAAAGTTTAAGAATTTTATTTAATACTCAAGGCCTAAGCCAAACATTACATTATGTAGACAAGAGAAAAAGAAAAGACAAAAAGACTAGTGCGAGACAGCTAAGAAAGTAAAGGATAGGTAGAAGTAAAAGCAAAAGAAAAAGTAAGGATAAAAGAAAAAGTAAAAAGAGGAGCTTGGCCATTATTGGCCATTATCTTTGATAATTACATAATGACAAAAGTTAAAAAGATATCTACTTCAATCTTCAATAATAACTTCATCTGTGGAGTTGTTGTCTTTTGCTATTTGTGGTGAAGTGGTTGGACATTGAGCATATGTGTGTACTGGATAATTGCGCAATTGTTGACAAATTGAATATTTCCAATCAAAAGATAATTCTTCAAACATCCCTGAAATGTGCGAGAATTGTGCTTCCATTTGTTTAATAAGTTATAATGATTTTGGAGTTATTGGACTCCGATAAGTGGAAGTCATGAGTATATTAGGTCCTTTGTAACTGAGCTTGATTGATGATTTGGAAGTGAGTTTTAAACACTGATTGTATACTCCTTCGATGCAGTTGAGGTTGAAACGATTAATTAAATCCTAAGTGACTTTATGCTTTGGAGGTTCATTAATAGGTGGATATATTCCATTTCTTATTCCGATTTGGATATAAGCTATCCTTGGAATCTGAATGGTAGAATCTTTGAGATTATAAGCCTTTGTAAAAATGAGATAAGTGTTGAATACTTTTAGAAATATTTCTTGATCTTTGGCAAACTAGGCTTTGTAGTTTTTTATTGCTTGAATAAATCCAATAGGGAATTCTGCCAGGTTGTGTAAAGTGGTTAGGAAAATTGTGTCGATTAAGCCACTTTGAAAAAATAGAAAGGTGGTTAATGGTTCAGCTTTAGGAAAAATGATTATTTTTGGTCCATAACATCCTCTATTTTATGGATAATACTGAAATTGCTTTTGGGCTTCAATCCATTCGTTTAATTCTTGGAAACATTCATAAACAATGTCAGGAGTAATCTTTTTCATTTCTTCCTTGAGAGCTTTGGTTAGTATGGCATTGATTATATCCATGTTGATCGATTTTCCAAGTTGTTTCATTTTGGTCTCACTAGCTGGTTTTTCTAGGACTTGTTTATAGGAGGTTCTAGGATTGGATTTCTAAATTCAGCTAGGGCTTTTTTTTGCTTATGTTTTTGTATTGTAGGCTTTGTGGATAATAGATGGTTTTCCTATGATGTGTAGAGATGTTTTATGCCAATCATCATAGAGGCTTGCCATGGGTCCGATAAATATAACATAGTTATTGCTTTCTTTATGATCTTCTTACTTTTGGGCTATGTTGTTGTAAAGCTAGATTAGCTGATAGAAGGAGTAACTGTTTGGGTTATCAGTTGTGGAGTAATTGTTGGCCCCCGAAATATTTTTGTTTTATATAGTATGATATTTTATGCAATAAGCACGAAATTTGAATTTTTGCCTTAGAATGAATTATAAGGTCTTGATAGAACTATTATTGGAGTTTAATCATTTATTTCAATGTTAGTAGGATTTTATTGCACTAGTTAGTGAAATTAATGCATTAAGAATGAATTGAGGGCATTTTTGGCATGTCACTTAAGTTTAGAAACTAAGAAGCATTAAAGGAAGGGTAAAGTGGACTTTTAGCACTCATTAAGGGTAGAATGGGAAGAGAAAAATATTGTCTTGTAAATTAGAAGACCAAAAACGTGAATGAAGGAAAGAAGAAGAGAAAAACATGAAAAAGAGATAGAAAGGAGAGAGAGTCAGCCATTAGAGAGAAAAAGAAGAAGAAAGTTTAGGGGTCCATCTTTTCTTAGCGTTTAAGAGTGATTTTAAGGGTGTTCAAGAAGAGAAAAAGAAAGAGGAAGAGAAGAACTTCCATTTGAGCCAAACATCTCTTTGTTTGGTGAAGATTCAAGGTAAGCCTATTTTTAATCCTTTGGATTTTTGGAAAGGTTTTGGTTCATGAAACTTAGGAAATACATAGGTTTAAGTATTCTAGAATCAATTTTTAGTGAATATGCTTTTTGGCTTCTCAATTTGTATTCCTATTGAATTGGATTTTTGCCAATGTTAAAGGAAATCAAGAGAGGCTACAAGAGCAAGAGGAAGGGCAATTTTAAGCAAGTTTTTAAGCAAAGAATCCAGGTGGGTTACATGTTTATAGTTTAGTTAATGAGCCATGCGTACTTTTCTGAATCAAAAGATTTAAATGATTTCAATTGCTTTATAAATGTTGCATTTATTGCTTCTTGAATGATTGAAGTATTTGCTATATGTTTGGTACATCAATCTTGATGATGATTTATGAAAAGATGATGGAAATTATATTTAAAATATATCATGCTTATGGAAATCATGTTTCTGAAATGTGTCTTTTGTGCAATATGTTGACAAGTCATGAGACTCATGTCTGTGTGTGGATTATGTTATATCACATTCACGTTGACCATGTAAAAGGCTTCTCCCGCCTGCCCACTAGTGGCATGAAGCTCTATCACGGATTCCCTCATATTTATTGGAGCTTCGCAAGAACTCCCTCATGTTTATTAGAGATTCGCAAAAACTCCATCATGTTTATTGGAGATTCGCAAAAAGTCCCTCATGTTTTTCAGAGCTTCACAAGAACTTCCTTATGTTTATCAGAGCTTTATAAGAACTCACCCATGTTTATCGAAGCTTCCCAAGAACTCCCTCATGTTTATGGACTACCCAAACCATTGTGATTGCTTATGTTGTTGATAATTTGTTGACAAGTTTGATAAATGCATGTCTTATGTTGTTTATGATTTATTGACAAGTTTGAGAGATACATATCTTAGGTTGTTTATGATTTGTTTGACAAGCTTGAGAATGTGAGAAATACATTTTTAATAGATTCAATGCATTTTATTATGGAAATGAATATTTTCAATGGTTTGGCTTGTTCCTTTGTTATAAACTTGGTACCCACCAGTTTTTTAGCTCACCCCTTCCTCCCCATCTCCAGGTGATGAGCAAGAGATCGAATGATCGAAAGTCAAGACATCACTCCAAGTTTGCATATTTTTTTAATTTAAGTTAGTATAGGAAAAACTCAAAGCCTCACTCACATGTATATTTTGTATTTTTAGATTACAAGTTCAATGATGTATTTGTGTCTTGAAATGCCCATTAAAGCTTTGTAAAACTCCTTTCTTTTGAAGTTAATGAAATATATTTATGTTTTGCTTATAACTTTCCAAGTTTTCGCATTGCATTTTCAAGCATTCATAGGGGTAAAATCTGTGTTCTGACTTCACAAGAAAAATTATATTAATCTAGGCTATTTTGGACCAAGTTTTTTTCTTGGAAGTTGTAGTTTATCCTCTTAACTTTCCAATGATATAAAGTATGTAATTTTTGGAGATCAGATTAGAAGGATATGATTGTTACAAGTTAGTGATGCTGCACAGGGTGCATATAGGACAATTTATAGCCTTTTGTAACTTGTTCTAATAGAAAAGGGTATTATGGTGTCTTGAAATAGGAAGATGTTATATGACAAGTTAAAGATAAAATGGAGGTGATAAAGGGAGTTTAACATGTGTAGAAATTTATGATGAATGTGTATAATTTTCAATGTTATGTTTTTGGGTTGATGACCAAACATAGATTATTATTTGGTTGTAAATGATGTCAAGGTGAAATGGAAGTGATAATGAAGGGGAAATGATGAGAAAAGTAAGTTAGAAATGATAGATATGCATAAGAGGGGTCATAGGTAACTTGTAGGTGTTAGATATCTGGAAATTGATTCATAAATGTCTGTTGGGTGGACTTGATGTCCGCCTGGTAGACCTTCTCAAGTATTTCAGCGTTCCAGCTTTATCCATGTCCATTTAGAGGGACATATGTCTGCTAAGCGGACATTCTTGGGATTTTTCTATAAATTTTCAATTTAAACCCTTTAAAAGGAAAAATCTCTCTTTGGGGTCTTTATAAAAGTTGTAGAACTCTAAGTCTTCTTCAAAACCATGCTTGAATGACCTTAATCTGACATTCATGGTGAAAGTTAGGCCAATTTTCCCAAATCATGTACATATATATAATATAGACTTATAGATGCTTTCTTATGATACAATTAGGCTTGAATGGAGCTTGAAATGTACTTAGTTTGATGTGAAAACAAAAGATAAAAATGAGTGGTATATTAAGATGACAATTGAGGATATAAACATAAGAATAGATTGTTGTATATCAAGTGTTCAAATATGAAATTTTGGGATCTTATGAGAATGAAGATGAACTTATGTTGGCATTAAAAAAATCCTATAGAGTGATGCACTCATGTTTGACTCATGAGTTAGACTTCGGAAAGACAATCAAACAAAGATTTAAACAAAGTTCAATGTTACAGTTGCAAGGAGTACGGTCATATTGCTCAGCACTATTCCAAAAAATTCTACAACTATTGCAAGAAATCTGGACATATCATCAAAGGATGCTCTACTCAACCTCAAAATCGAAAGGATACTGTTGTTGCTTATACAGCCTCAAAATCCACATCCTCTACAGTTGCTTCAAGTCCTGTCACTCCTGAGATGGTGCAACAGATGATTGTTTCAACCTTTTCTACCTACCTTAGGGAACCAAGGTAAGCAACCTTCTTTATCCTCAACATGGATGGTTGACTCGAGAGCTCTGAATCATATGACTATTTCTTCTCAAGCACTTCATAATGTTCGCCCTTATAACGGTATCATGAAAATCGAGACTGCTTATGGAAGTCGTTTGCCTATCCAAGCGGTTGGGGACCTTAGTTCCTCTTTTCTTGATGTCTTTGTAGCTCCTAAACTTTCTTCTAATCTTATTTCGATTGGTCAATTGGTTGATAATAACTGAGATGTTTATTTTTCTCATAATGGTTGTCTAGTGTAGGATTAGATGTTCAGGAAGATACTAGCAAAAGGGTCTAAAGTTGGAATATTGTTTCCTTTACATTTTTTGTTATTTGTCCTTATCTTATTTGACTATTGAAAACAAAAGTGTCCTATGGAACAAACTATTAGGTCATCCAAATTCTACCATTTTGTCTTTTTTTTAAACTCTAGTTTGTTGGGAAATAAAGATTATGTTTCATCTAAATTTTCTCTTAAATGTTCAACATGCAAATTAGGGAAAAGTAAAATTCTTACTTTTCCATCTCATGGTAGTCGTGCAAAACAATGCTTTGATATTGTTCATGGTGATGTATGGGGCATTAATCCTATTATTTCACATGATAAGTACCAATATTTTGTGACTTTTATAGATTACCACAATCGATACACTTAGGTCTATTTTCTACGCTCCAAATTTGAGGTCTTTTCTGTCTTCAAAACTTTTATTGCATATGTTGAAACACAATTCCATACAGGTCTTAAGGTTTTGAGATCAAATTCAGGTGGTGAGTGCATGTCCAATGAATTTTATGCCTTTTTACATGAGAAAGGCATCATTTCTCAACATTCTTATCCTTTTACTCCCCAGCAAAATGGATTGACCAAGCGAAAAATTGCCATCTTTTAGACATGGTTCATACCTTCTTGCTTGATTCTTATGTTCCTTCTAAGTTTTGGGTTGAAGCCTTATCCACTGGTGTTTATTTGATTAATAGATTACCTGCTCAAATTCTAGACTTTAATTCTCCATATTATCGTCTTTTTCATCAGTGTCTTATTTATCTTGATTTGTACACTTTTGGATGTGTTTGTTTTGTTCACCTACCATCGTATGAAGGAAATAATCTTTCTACACAATCTATTACATGTGCATTCATGGATTATCGTATTCCACATAAAGGTTATCTCTGTTATGGTCCTTCATCTCACAAAATTCGTATCTCTCGTAATGTTTTTTTTTAGTCTCAATATTTCTTCCCTACACACACTGAGTCATCGCCTGAATTCAACATTTTTCCATGCTTTGATGATCTGCCTTCTACTTCCACATGATTTAAACCTGGATTTGTGTATTCTTGGAAGCATCTAACTTTGCCTCTTGCAGGTATTGAACCATCGTCTAAGTTTGTTCCCACGCCTATCAATAAACTGACTATGACATCTACAACATCTAAATCTTTTGCACCAGGTCTGAGATGCTTTACTAGAGTCTCTCGTCCTGCTACTCATTATGGTTTTCCTCATACTACTTTGTCTGCTATTATTATTCCCAATTGTTATTCAAAGGCATTGTAACATGATTGTTGGCAGAAGGAAATGGATGAGGAACTTAAAGCACTTCAGGAAAACCATACCTGGGACATTGTTTCTTGTCATTCTGGTATTAAGGTAATTGGTTACAAGTGGGTTTACTCTATTAAGCTCCGATCTGATGGCGTACTGGACTGCTATAAGGCCTAACTTGTTATTTTTGGTAACAAATAGGAATATGGGGTCAACTATAAGGAGACATTTTCTCTGGTGGCAAAAATGATTACGATACTGGAACATCCCATTATCCTATGGTCAGGGTTAGAATCCTAGGATACTATATATGAGAGTTTATTGAGAATTTAAAAGTGCGTTTATGCATTATATGGCATACACATACACGTGAATAAGATTGTCACTCATGAAAATAATTGTTCATGAATTCATTGACATTTTCTAGGTATAACTGATTTTAATGTGATTAAAATGTGAATTATGGATTATTTGTCTTGAAAATGAAATTGGAGCGTATTAGAATTAATTTCAGATTTTTTATGTATTTTGGATATTTTAGGAAATTTTTTAAAATTTTGAGATATTTTGGACTAGGAAAAATGTAAAAAATAAAAGACAAATAGATGTGTGACTAATGGACTAGTAAATGTGTGACAATTGGACAAATTACTATATGACAAGTGGAGCAATTAGTAAGTGACACATGGATTAACCAAATAGATGATGAATTTTATACATGCAAAGCTGACATATGGCAATGTATCTTGGAGACTCCGAAGTCAAGTTTTCTGTTAGGGAAGAGAGTTCTACAGCTCTTTGTTTTGTCTTTACCGAAACCACCATCTCCCTTCTTGCTCTTCATCACTTAAACACTTAACTTCTACATTTGTTTGTGTTATTGTCCATCCATCATCGAAATAAATGCATGTTCACTCTTGTGTTTAGCTTTTGATAAATTCATCAATAACATACCTTTCAAAATCATCACTTCAACTATTTGGGGTCTTCGGTTATCATTCTCATCCTCTCATAACTTCTGAAATTTTACTGAAGAGAGGGAAGTGTAAATCAAGTAAGTGATGCTTTAAGTTGTATGGGTTGTCTAAATGACTTTCTGTTAAGGTTTTAATGTTTGTAAAAGGATGCATGTGTCAGTGTTGTTGTAGAAAGAAGAGTTTTAGTGATTTAAGTAAAACAAAAATGTGCTGAAAGTGTGATGAAAGATTGTGGAAATTAGAGTTATATAAAGTGTGCTAGAGTATGTTATGTATAGTGTTTTACTGAACATACATTTGTATTTAGGACATAACTTGATCTGTGAATATCCAAATTGGATGAATTTTGATTTAGAGTAACTAGAAACACATGGCTATATTTTTCAGGAAGGAATTGAATTTGAAATTTTTCCTTAAGAGTTTTGAAATTTGGCTTGAAGTTGATGATTGTGCTCTATCGAGGTATGAGAACAGTCTATAGATTTTTTTATTATAACTTGCATGATACTGAACCAAAATGCATGAAACTGATGTCATTAGACACTTAAGACATTGTGGAACATTTGATACCTCATCATCTAGGTCATAATGGTCATACAAATCTGACCTGAAATCTTCCTAAGAAAATCTAGGAAAAAATGCAGAACATGTGATATGGAAAAGCATGGAATATGTACTGTTTTGGGGTTTATGAACAATCATGAATTCTTGAATTGTGTATTGATATTACTAAACTGAAACTAAAGCAAAAATGAGGAGTTTATCATCTATAATGATAGAATTTTGACAATGAAGTGTTTGATAAAATGAATATGATGTTATCGAAAAAGGATAGGTTTCATAAATGATATTATGTAGTTGAAAAGGTTTAAGCAATTGATTAGAGTTTGATAATTTCAAGATATCAAATTGGTATGTGAATGAGTATGGAATGATGTTGTGTTTGTGGTAAAGTAATCAAGAAAATTGGAGTGACCTTGGTGATAAAATGTATGTGAGTTTCAGATAAACAGAAGAAAGGAGGAAGAAAAACACAGTAGGTTGTTTCACGAATCTGCTGAAAAAGATGAAAGTCATGATCATGCACCTGAATGATATGACTCTGCTAAAAAAGATGAAAGTTATGATCATGCACCTGAACGATCGCAACTCTACTGAAAAAGATACATGATCGCAATCCAAAAGGAAATGAAAAGGGTATTTTTTAATGTTTTTGAGTGATTTTCGAACTAATCAAGGCTAAGATGTTTCCATATGAGATATTAAGGTTTAAATGAATTTAATTGATGTTGAATGGAAGGATTAAAATGAGCAAAGGGTATTAAGGATTAAAAGAATGTTTTAAAGGTGTTGTAAATTGTTTATAAAGAGCATTAAAGAAACATACCCGAGAAATTGTCACTAAACATGTATAATACATAATACATTCATAAATGGATTTATGATTGATTATTCGTATGAAAATGCACATGAGTGACACATAAATGTATGTGATTGTATATAGAGAAAATGCACATGAGTGACATATAAATGCATGTGATTATATACAGAGGAACACGAGTGACCACTTCCAGACATCGCCGAGACTTCTCGACAATTAGCTTAAGGAAGCATTTGTGAGTCAACCTAGATGATCTTCCTAGGATTGATTGATTCTATTTAACTTTCAATTATTGAATTGTTTGTGATCTATGTATGAATTTAGGACTTTAAAGGTTCGAGGAGTTTGATATTCAGGAATGTATTGGAAGTGTTTTGTTTACATTTGAAATTTGAATAATATCTGTTTGCTACTGAACTTTGATTCACTTCTGAATACTCAACGAAAGTTGAATGCCGGAATAAGGTCCAATGAATATAAGATTCTGTCAGTGCATCTTAAACAAATACTAATTATACCATATTCTGTCATCTGATGCATTTCATTAAATTCATAATCAGTTAAAGACGTTGTGATCATAGTAGCCAGTCTGGACGAGCTTTAAGCTCAGAATTCTATACGTAGAGCTTTGCTCTGTGACTTCTGTATCTAACTGAGCCCAATGGACCAGTATCTATATCTTTATCTATATCTTAAAGGCACTCGATCAAAACAAATAATGATGAATCTGGAGTCTCATATGCATCTACATTTGTATAGTTATGATTATGAAATATATGTTTATGAAATCTTCTCTGAAGTTGTGATGTTAAAGCGATATGCAATTATAATGTGATTTATTGAGTTGTATAAGTTCTAAAAGAATGTATATGTGATGTGAATGATTGGACTGTACAAATTTTGAAAGAATGTATGTGATGTGTATGACATTCATTATGTTTTAATGTAATGAAACCTTTGTGAAATTGGTTGGTTGTATGATATTTGAGTGTTTGCTTGGAGTGAGATCATCAATGATGGTTCACTCATTGAGTTCGTAAAACTCATCAAAAATCGCAACGTGTCTTTTCAAGTATAAGACAAGAGACCTAGATTCCTAAAATTCCCTAGAAGAACATTTTGGATTAAGATATGGCTCAAAAGTCTGTCAGCTGGCATTTGAGGAGTTGCAGTTGTTTCTATGTAGTTTATCTATATCATGTAGAACTTGTGTATAAGGTTACAACTTTCTCATATTCGATTTGTAAATATTGGTTTTAATGACTACAATGTAAACTTTTATGAATGAATACAATGAGGAGTTAAGATTTTTAAATATTGTGTTTTCTTTATGATGCCATTTAAGAGATTAGGTTTGATCCAACATATCATTGTCATAGGATAAGTACTTGAATATCCTTTGGATGTTCGGGTATATACTTTATGATAGTGGGATGTGACAAATACGTACAATTATTTCTATTGCAGCCTCTCAGGGATGGTCTCTTCATCAAATGGATATCCAAAAAGCCTTTTTGCATGGAGGTCTCAAGGAAGAAGTTTAGATGCATCCACTCCCGGGTTTGCTTTCTTCTTCTTCTCTGGTATGTAAGTTAAAGTGGTCTCTTTATAGGTTGAAACAAGCCCCTTGTGCATGGTTTGACAAGTTCAGAACTGCTTTGCTTCATTTTTCATTTGTACAAAGTCAATATAATTCTTCTCTATTTCTTCACAAGACTTCTACTGATGTTATTTTACTTCTGTTGTATATAGATGATATTATTATTACTAGCAACAATTCTCTCTTGATTTCCTAGCTTTAGTAGCATCCTCAGGCATCCTTTCATGTGAAGGATTTTGGGCAACTTACTCTTCAGGCATATTCTTGAATTAACATAAATACACTCAAGATTTAATTGTCTTAGCTAGTCTTCAAGATTCCTCATCAGTGGATACTCCTATAGAGGTCAATGTGAAGTATCGAAGTACCAAAGGTGATCTTCTTCCTAATCCTACTCTATTTCGGCAATCGATTGGTAACTTAAACTATCTCACGATCACCTATCCTGATATCTCATTTGCAATACAATAGGTTAGTTAAATCATGCACACTCCTCGTCATCTTCATTTGGCTATTGTCCATCATATTATTTAGTAACTTCGTGGCATTTATAATTGAGGTCTATTCTTTCCTGTGGGTACTTCACTTCACTTGAAAGCTTTTTGTGACGTTGATTAGGATGGTTGTCCAGATACCCGCTATTATATCACATGCTGTTGTATATTACTTAGGCTCTTCATTAATCTCTTGTAAAACTAAGAAGCAAGATCGTGTCTCCAAGTCCTCTACTAAGTCAGAATATCGTGCTATGTCTGCTATTAGTTCTGAAATTGCTTGGCTTCATGGACTCTTAGCTGAACATGATCTTCCCCAACATGGTCTAACACCTCCTCATGCTGACAACACTAATGCCATTCAAATTACTACTAATCCAGTTTATCACAAGCGTACCAAGCATATCGAAGTGGAATCTCATTCCATTTGCGAGGCTGTGGACTAATAAGTCCTCTCTCTTCCACATGTTTCCTCTCATTTACAGATTGCTGATGTGTTCACTAAAGCCTTGCCTCATCAATGCCACTCCTTTCTTGTGGGCAAATTGATGCTTCTTGATAGACCAGCATCAATTTGAGGGGGAATGTCAATAGATTAATTCTATATGGCTATAATATTTGTTACCATTCTTGTCAATATTTTTTGTATAAATAGTTAGCTTAATTATAGGCTTAGAATAGTTGTATTACCTTAATTAACATAATTAGCTCAATTTGTGGCATGTATTCAGCAAATTATTTTCTATTTAATGGAAAACACACTCTCTAAAAGGGTTATTCAGACAAACAGCAAATTGTGTGTAAATTATATCAGAATTGGGTGCTAATGTTAGTCTCGACCAATTTGAATTATGAATGTGATTTAATTATGAAACCAAAAATTCAATTATTTTGATGTCTAAATTGAAAACTTTTTTTCTAGTACACATGCCTTTTCTAGTCACACTAGAAATGCAATACTCTACTTATATTAAATCTAAATTAATCCTTAGGGTTTCCAAAATTCCTGAACATCAATTTGTCATCTAAAACATCCCTAGGTATTCTCAAATTTATCAAGACAATTTCAGCTCAATTAAAAAAATAACTTGATGTCCAAAATTATCGAGATAAATGAGTTAACCTACTAGACACTAAAGAGACTGGTTCGATGTTTGAAAACTTTTCAAAACCCTAATTTCAAGCACATGCACTCAACATGCTACTAGCATCAAAATTATACATTTCTTATCTTATAAGAATGTTTCAAGGTCTTATAACCAAAACACATACATATAAGTCAACAAACAAGTCAACCCCATTAGCTTTTCAAAAAACTAACCAATGTTAACTCTAACTTGATCTATTAAGTGAATCAAGTTCAATTAATTCTGAAAAATTTTCAGAGTCTTATACACATTTTAAATGTGCCTAATAAAAAATTACAAAATATAATTCCTAGGAATTATTTATAAAATAAGTGGAATTAGCCAACACATCATATGTCCACTGACACTTGTCATATAACACCAGCATGCATGTAAAATTCAGAATAAATAATCAATCACTTCAAAAATAGGTGTCGTGCATCTTATATATATGGCAACATCATATGGGCATGTTCATGAAGGAAATTCATAAATGTTAGACGAATGGTGGTTGACAAAATTAAATCCCTTTGTGTTTTGATAATTATAAAATATATAGAAATGTTTAAGAAATTGTTTCAGGTGTTATTATTTAATTTGAAGACTTATACAAATCAAGATCAATGTAAAATCAAGTTGGCAATCTCCATAAATGTGTTAGAGACATTTAAAGT
>JAOSBO010042896.1:0-7500 GCA_027563915.1 Erythroxylum rotundifolium | reverse complement strand
GAATGAATGGTCAATGATAAAGAACCTTCCCTTTAGAGGAGGCAAAACAGTAAAGAAGGTAGAGCTCCGCACTAAGATTTCGCTACCAAAGCTTCGGAATTATGTTCTATTCCTTCTTGCGTCCGGAAAAATGAAACCTAACTCGCACTGCATGAAAGGACATAGCGCCTAATAGGGCATTCCTTGCCTTAGGGCACGATGTCGTCGTGTATATGTATATACCCGGAAACCCGGCTGGGCTAAAGAAGAGGAAGGAATATCCCTCTTTCGTGCCCTTGGGAACGTCGGCATTTTTCTCCTACTGTAGCTGCTACAGAAGACAAGCAATAGGAAATCAATCCCAATAAGCTACTTTTGAAAGGGAAGTGAAATTATTCAACGGCTTTCGATCTTCTTTTCCCCATATAGAGCCAAAGAAAAGACCTCCTCAGTCACAGAACCTGATATTCTATTTTATTATAAAGGGCGAATAAGGAACAAACCGGAATAAGAGGAATAAGACCGTACCATGCGACTAGGAAGAGAATCAAAGGATTACCTAAAAAGTTCCCTAAGGGATAATCTAGATCTCATTCTTTAGTTTTTATGCCGGACAGCTAAAAAGAAAGAAGCGATTGGACTGACTGACCGATGACATTGGTATTGAGACCGGCTTGGAGGACTTTTCGAGGTGTTGATGACTGAGCAGCGGATCTTGCAACAGCCGATTCTCGGAAAGAGACGACCGACGATTTGGTAATCAATTGGTAAGCCTTACTAACTAGTTACCTCGGATTCGTTGCATCAATGAGAGTTAGCTGTTAATTGCAGACGATTTGCGGCATCAATCAAAAAAATCTCTTATTAGCTTATTCTTATTCAAAAGGTCTTTCTATCAGTATGAAAGTAAAAAACTCCTAAATCAAGAGGCTAAATGAATGGAGGCGTAGCTGCGAGAGCTAGCTAGGGGATCTATACTATTGGGCTACCTTGCTAGGCACCTCTTATAAGTAACTTTCCTTCCTTACACTCTACGTTCTCGCTTTCTTTACGGACCAGAATCAGAACAAAGGGGAATGTGGTATTATCAGTCCTCCTATTCCATTCCAGTTGGCACTAGTAATGCCGCATCCCGCTCTTCCTTCTTATTGATAGCAAAGGGCCTTCTAATTAGCGTGTCGGCAAGATCCGAGATTCTATCTAGGGGATTTCCTGCTTACCCGCTACCCTTGAAAACAACCTTTTTGCCACCTTACGACTGAACTATTGGTGTCAAGGAACTGATTTCACTAGTATAGCATCGAAGACATGCCCATAAGAGGATGCTCCATCTGCTCTCAAAGCTGTCGTAAGGTAAGGTTTTTACGTAAGGTTTAGCGTAGCCCTTTAGCCTTTCGGAATAGTGAATCATAAAAGGTTGTTAGTTCGACTGCCACAGAAAGAGGGTACTATTGAATGTTCGAGAAGCACTTTGTTTGAGACCATGAATCTCTAGAATGGCTTGTTTGCGACTAGGTGCCTTACGCGGAATAGGAGGTTTTTTCAATAGTAGAAAGAATATGGCATAGAATGAGATTGATGGACAGTTAATCAATAACATCAACTAGACTTCGGTGGTTAACAACCACCTACTTCTTTGAAACATCAAACTGGTATACTTCTCCTCTTGGCTTTAATCGAATATATTCGATTGGAAGAGAAGCGCACCTTGACTCATGCACTCATAAACTCCTGAAATCAGGAACTGGTTTGATCACTCATGAGCTATCTTACTAAAGGAATTCCAGTTTCCTAAACAGCTTATTAGAGAAAGGGGGAACAGGCGATAAAATAGAAGTGTGCCTTTTTTTTTTAATTTAAATAATGGCATCCCTTTCCTTGAATTTGATTATCGAAATGCAAGGGTGACTATGCCTATGCAAGAGTAAGAGTGAGATAGAAACCACGTCTTATTCTTAAGTTAAGAGATAGAATGACTCGAGAACCTCTCTCTTTTAGCCCTTCCTAATGAGAATTCCACATCTCTACCAGAAAGCGACTGGCCTTGAGGCGCAAGGTTCTCTCGTACGTATCCAATCCTCTCGGTCATGAGAGCAGCTATCGTAGTCCTAGCTCTGACCTGAAGGGCGGCTAGCAGCTATCGAAGCTATGAGTCCCGGGATCGTTAAGTTCTCTATCGAGGTGAAAGGACCCGACTACTAATAACTAATAATAAGTAGCGAGGGCACAAAAGGACTCAACTACCAAGTTACCAAGTGGCGAGGTAGTCAGCCCTTGACCACCTTCCTTGTGACATACACAAGAGCGTTTTCAGCTTCAGATTCAGAGAGCAGCACCTGCCTCTCTTTTTCCCGACGAGATGGAGGGCATTCTCCTTTAGGGAGAAGAGACAATCAGCAACTAGGTCACAAACAAAAAGAACAATCTCAACATCGAGAACCTAGCTAGGCAACTAACTTAGGATTGAAGATAAGAGAGAGAGGAACTCGGCTTAAGCTCCATCTACTAAATCTAAATGAAAGAAGGACACTTTCTGAAAAGGCCTCTTTCGTTAGGCAAAAACGCTATAAGGCGCGAATCACATCTCAATCGTAGAACAGCGCTCAGCTGGGTGGAAGCATTCGATGAGCTATGTTTCGGGTCGTGTGGTAGATCCTCAATGGGTTTGGGAACTTGCTATACGCTCTAGGTTATCAGCAAACCTTTTGGATCAGATCCTGTCCGAAAGGAAGGATGCCAATGGGCCATCCCTGGTGCATCCGAACTCGCTTGTCGGCGAATCCACTGATTGCCATAGGGAGGCAAAAACTAAAAATGAGTCGATTTGTAGAAACCACAGATTTTTTTTGGGCCCTGATCGAAGACCCGGTTAGGCTTCGAAGGTCATAAATAGCCTAGCGCCTAATTCCTCACTGGCCTTAAGGATGGCTTAGATTATCAGCCTCTTTTGGGGGCTTACAAGGGGGATCAATAAAAAAAAAAGTACATTTGACTCTTCCAGCGAAAGCAATTGTTGTGATGGATTCACCCTATCAGCTAAAAGAAAAGCCAAAGTGAAAGGGTCACCCATAACTAACGGGTAGGCTTACACTACACAAATTTATGGGAACAACTATGTTAAGATAATCTTTCTGGGGTAACCAATAGAGCTATATCTCATAGGCACTAGAGAAGAGTTTAAAGCCTTGAGTATAAGAGCTCGCCGAAAGTGCTGAAGCCTGCCTCACATCAAGGAATGAGTTTCTTCCCTCAGTGGATGCTGGTCTAACTGGCCCTGTCCCATGAGTTAGGAATTTCTATGTCCGTGAGTGATCCATTGGCTCTAAGCCTTCAAGTCTTCGCTCTATTGCTGTCTCATTTCACGTTCACGATAGAAAGGCTCCTCCCTTTCTTGTCTTCTATTCCGTCCATAAGTCCACTCCTGTCGAAGCTCCTTTTTAAGTCTCTCTTGAATGCTGATTTTTGGTCAGTCTTCCATCGGTCCTAAGAGTTCATTAAGTTTCCGTGGAAGTTCGGTTGAATGCTTTCGATTCGGTGCTAACAGGTAAAGGGCCTAACTAACTTAAGGGAGTAATATGCCAGGCCCCATATATTACACTATATTATTCTATGATATCATAGGTCGATCGAGGGCCAGTCTTTGCTTACTCATATATATATAGTCAGAGGGCTAGTTGCCATCCATATACTTGAAGTCCATTCATCCTAATCTTGTCTTTCCCTCTTCTAGCCATGGAGAGTGCCCTGTAAGCCAGTAAGGTTCATACTTTTTCTAGGATCAGTTAGAGATTTGATTTCTAGTTAGATCAGTTATGGAAGTGAGCAAGCAAGCTAGACACGAAAACTCAGGATAGACGCGCTGGGATAGCAAGCAAGTTTGTTGAAAGAGGGGCAGGTTATGCAATAGAAAACCAGGTTATAGGGCTAACGCTTTCCATGGTATGAGCATTCCCTCTTGTAGCAGTCTCAGTCCCAGTTTTTTGGATATGGATAAAGATAAGTCGCCTATGAATAACCAGTATTTGCCTACCCGTCCTAGGAAAAGTGCTTCCCTTTCATAAGGCTCTAACTAGCTAAAGGAATAAACGAGCGTAAGGAGCATACCGCCGGGACTTAGAGGACTCTCTTTGATAGCTTTTCTTTTTCTCCTTGCGAACAGCATAGATTGTGATTCCATCTAAGGAGCTAACTCTTTCAAGGTTTATTGCTATCATTCCTACCTTTATCTATTTACTATACAGTGCTTAATATAGCATAGCTAGTAGGAGCTTCCTTCACAGAAGGTCTAGTTACTGGTAACATTCTAAGCCCCATATAGTGGGAGTGCCTAATCCAAGGCAAGGGGTGAAATAACTCGTTGGATAGGTTAGGTTGAGATCTTATCTGTATTTCCAGTCTTTCTCGCTTCCATTCCTTGGGCTTTCTGTAAGCATGTTAGAGCTTTACTTGTGATAGCGTAAGCCAGTGCTTTAGTAGGATTCCCTATGTAGCATTCTCACCAGCCTTCGTATCCGCATAAGTGTAGTTGTATGAGTCCCTCGCCCAATATCAGTCTTTTTATAAGCCAAGCATTTTATTTATTTAAAAAGATTTTCTTTATTCAAGTTAACGATGTTCCAGGATGTAATCCAAATCTATCTGTTTCAGATTCTAATGATAAAGAAGGTAGCGTCCTCACTCTGATCGTACGCTTGTCCAAGTCAGCCGGTATTCACCTCCTCTTGGGCAGGGCATCGATAGTCTATAGGGATTTGAAAATGATGATTATTTCCCCATCTCCTATCGTCGTTGATCCAACCATTTCATGCATGTGGGGTTGTCCAGGCCGGAGAAGGGAGGTCTTGAAGAGCATCCGGAGAAGAGAGTTGTCCAGGTGGGGCTCAGACCAATCAGTCACAATCAGAGTGAGGTTCTCAGGGGAGGATTTTTAAATGCTGATTCCGATGTATTTTATTTCTATGACATTGAGTCTACCCTTTCTTTTTTATTTTTATTGTACATGACCTATTTAAAGTGTTTTTTCAGGCATTCAAACTAACTCATCTTGATTGAAATCCTTGCGATTATACCAAACCGTTCTTCCAGCGAAGTGGTGTAACTCGATTACATCGACCCTCTGTTCCAATCAAGTATCTCGAGAAGCGAGCGAGCGTGTTGAGGTAGGTGAATCCGGGTAGCGCGTTATAGTCTTGACCCGAATGCGTTCTGTAATTGTTGACCTTTCGCCCCTGGCTCTGTCTCGTACGGTATACATACTTTCGTATATCGAATCCCTGTTAAGGTTCTCTATGCCCTCAGACATTTTTTGCTATACGGAATGTAGGATCAACTCCTTTATTATTTATTATTTATTATTATTAGTAAAGTAAGATAGGGCGAGAGAGGAACGAACTGAACCAAGACTCGAAGACAGAAAACGAGAGTGAAGGTCCTTTTTCTCGTTGACTGGCCCTTGGTGCACTTACTTCATCCTTCTGTTTATTTCACTCTTGCGGAAGTTTGTTTACCGCCCGCTTTTTCCCTATTAGTAAGTTGCCTCTCTTTCTTTCCCTTCTGTCCCCCGGGTTTCTGATTCCTACTTAAGGTATTAACCAACCGAACAACCATCCGCCCTTCCACCCTGATTTCCGACAAGATTGGATATTTCATTCCTCTGCTCGGGAGGCATCAAAGAAGTAGCTAGTAAGGGCTGGCTTCTATCCCTGAACTCGATTGGCTTCTTAAAGTAGTAGCATTCGATAGGATTCCTACCTCGAGACGTAGAGCTATTAGTTCAGGAAAGAAGATCTTGGCCAGCAAGCTTCTGCCCTTGGCCCCTTCCGGGTGGGATCCCAACTCCTTCGCTACTGGTCGACCGATTCTTATCCTTCTATCCACCTCCCGAGTTGACTGAATCTCGTCGGCAGCCGTCTCAATAGTAGCATTCCCCGTTTACCGTTTAAGAGGATTCCTCCCCTTGAAAACTTTTAGCTGATTCGATAAGCTTTGTGATTCCTACATAAAGGGATGGATTCAAGCAGCTCATATGCTGATTTAGTTGTAAAACGGCCATTAGAGGTTCTGACCCAAACAAGAGCATCCCTATGAGCCAATCTGTTGGGAGGCATCATAGAAGCTATCCTCAAATTGTTACACTCTGGCAGCAAGTGTGCAAACTCATGCCACCTCCACTGTCCCACATCATCAACAAATTCAGCCACAGTCTTGTTCAACATCGCCTCAGGTATCACACCCAATGCTTTGTGGACAAGCGGACTATTTCGCCATTGCCTACAACCCATTTAATTCCCTTGAGTACCTTCTGCCATACGCCACAAATCCCTTTCCACAGAGGGGGTTTAGGAAGACGCTTTTGCTTTTAAATCCGGAATTACAGCGTCCGACTTCACATACTTACTACGTAGAACAGCAACCCAAAGACTGTCAGGCTCTGACAAAATGCCCCACCCCAACTTAATGAGGAAGGCCTAATTGTTCACAGACATCTTCCGCAACCTCAGCCCACCATTCATTTTCGGTTGACATATTTGATCCCAGTTAATCAGATGGACCCTTCTCTGATCATTAGAATCGCCCCAAATAAAACCCTTACACAATCACATGTTCCAATTGGAATTTTGGCCGACTGCATGGTATAAGTTGGCAGGGCTGATAACACCGATTGAAAGAGAGCAATCCGACCTGCGAGTGAAAGCTGATTGACCTTCCATCCTGCTAAACGCTGCCTCACCTTCTCCACAATGTGATTCTAAGTTTGCCTTGTAACTCGATTATGAAGATACCCAAGATATTTACCCAAGTCATGAGTAAGTGAAAAACCACTCTCCAAGCTGATTGCATGGGACAGAGACCGGGGTACATGATTTGAGAATCAATTCGGGTCTTAGCTACACTAACTCTTTGACCCGACGAGACACAAAAAGTATTGAGGCAATCCATAACCGTTTTAATTTGCTCAATAGAAACCTCTGCAAAGAGAATCAAATCATCTGCAAATAACAGATGAGATAGCGCCGGCCCATGACGACCTACACGGATAGGCTTCCATCTACCTTGATTCACCGCCCAACTGATCAAATGCGCTAATCTCTCTAAGCAAAGCATAAAAATGTAGGGAGAGGAGTGAGGGTGGTTGTAAATCACCTAGCTTCCTAACTTGCCGAAGAGAAGGTATTAATTAAAGCAGTAATCATCGAAGGCATACCGATACCGAAAGAGTCAAGGTAAAAAGTTTCCCCAAGAAAGCAAGCCGGGAAGGCATAGAGTCGACGCAGGAGATTCGTGAACAAGCCAACTCCGTTCCTAGCAGTAGCAGCCCTTA
This sequence comes from Erythroxylum rotundifolium, assembly GCA_027563915.1. Classification (NCBI taxonomy): domain Eukaryota; kingdom Viridiplantae; phylum Streptophyta; class Magnoliopsida; order Malpighiales; family Erythroxylaceae; genus Erythroxylum; species Erythroxylum rotundifolium. The sequence goes on along the minus strand of JAOSBO010042896.1, from coordinate 200 downwards.
TTGCGACAGAGAGAGCTTCCACCAAGGAAAGCTCAATCCCATCTCGTGCCCTGTAAGAAGGAACGTCATCAGTCCCAGAGCATATTAGATGTCCTCTTCCGATGCAATTCCTTCTACTATTGCTGCCCCTCTGATTCGGAGAAAAGGAACCGCCGCTAGATTCAATAGCACCGCATTCAATAGGAGCATTCGATGCCTAT
>JAOSBO010042887.1:0-10814 GCA_027563915.1 Erythroxylum rotundifolium | reverse complement strand
TTTCCATTACAAAATTGTAACTGAAGAAGATTAAGGTACATGTAAATACACTTGCTTTCTAGGGCACTATATTTACAGAACTCCAACAATTCCATCATCTTGATGTCTTTACAACTCTCTTCGAACTATTGATTTGAGAGTAATAGAGCATTCTACTAATCTCAATTTTCCCTTATATCGTGTTTAATCAAGATATGATCATTAATTAAACCTAATTAATGAATAACCTAGGATATGATCTCTAGAGTCAATTTGGTAGCCGCATTACGAATTTGAAAACGATCAATATAAGTAGTAACCTCACACATTCAGGTTATCTAACCTAGGTTTTGTTATTCCTAACAATTAACGATCATTAGACGTTACTCACAAGTATCAAAAGTAATGATTACGGATTACATTCAATGTTTTAGCAATAGGCTCAAAATGAAACAATCAAAATAACATATTGAGATCATTCATCCAAAAACCTAATCCAATCAACACCAACAACACAAAAATTTGAAAAGAAATTATAACCTTAAAGTGATAAAAATAGCTTGACATTGACTTGGCGTCGAAATTCCCGTTGCGCTAGCATTGGGAAGCTAGCCTTTCATTTCCATCTTCAACCTCCAACAATCAATTTTAATAGCCTCCATTTATGTAAAAAGATTGAACAAAGAATGACCACCGAAATCACAAGCCTTTCCATTTTCTCTCTATAGCCGCCCTTCCTTTGTTTCTATTGCCACTCCTTGTCACTACAACTTAATGCGACAATTAAATGTTGGAGTTTTGGGTCCATTGTCACTATTCATGTATCTTTTTCTTCTCTACTACAAGTTTTGTCTTCTCTTCTTCACGCAATTCTCATGCAACTCTTTGGTTTTTCCCTTATTCTTAAGGCACTTTCTTCCTTTCTCTTTCAGCCCGCACACTATCTTCAACTCTCTATTTCATGATACACCTCTCTTCTCTCTTCTATCTTCACGTTATTGCTCCTTTAAATTAAGCACCGAAGAGAAGATAGATTTTTCCATTTGCTCCACTTGCTTTAAAACTGAAGGAGACAACAAATGAATTTTCCCTCTCTTTTGTCACACTCGGTTTTATTTTACTCCTCACCGGCCCTCCTAGCTAAGAAAAAACTCAAATGAAGCAGCCTCCTCACGTTTTCTTCACTCTCCAGCTTTGGTTCTCCTCCTCTCTTTCAGCTGCCCCTATTTGTTTTTATCTCACTTTCAGACCCTTCAGCAGACTGCTCCCTCTAGTCGAAACACTTCCACACTTCTCTCTTCTTTTATTTTATTTCCATCCCACTAGAAAGTATCAACTAGGTTTTTCCAAAATAAGAATCATGTTGTATAGGTGTACTGTGCAATGCTCCTCTCCTTTCAGCTAGGTTTCCAAAAAAATAAATCATCAGTTAGATAGGTGGCTTACGACTTTTGTCTTTATTCCAGCTGCTATCCGAATCTTTTTAATTTTGCCTCACATGTTTTCATCCCACATTTTTCTCTTCTTTTAACTGCACATCACACACCACTCACTCACATGTTTTTACTCCTTTCTTCATTCCATAAGATAAATGTATAGTTGTTAAACTTTCATGCTAAATCTATGCAAACGTGAGTTGCTTCATTGTTTCTTATTTTTAATTTTGTTTTCCTTGCTTGATCCAATATTTCTCATTCTTGCTCCATAAAGACAAAGAGTATAGAAATTGAAAAGATGGCTTCAATCAGTATGCTTTCAGTTCAATTTAGTTCTTTAACTTTCAAAATGTACCTAAAAATTAAATATAAATCAAAGTGAGCATCCTAAGCATTTCTAAGGTATTAATCACCAAGTGTAGAAGATAAAATAGATCAAAATTTAAAAACATATCATCAACACAAGGGTAGTTTATATACGTCGTTCCAAGATAATGGAAAAATTCTTAAAACATTCATCAAAAGAAGATACACTAAAATCATCCATAAATGCCTCAATAATCTTTGCAACATATTAAAAAAATGTTTACTATACACCTTTGGAATGTGGCTAGTGCATTACATAATCCAAATGACTTTCTTTAGTAAGTAAACATATCAAATGGGCATGTAAATGTGTTGTTTCACTAATCTTCTAGCTGTGATCAGGATCTAAAGATAACCTGAAAAGCCATTTAAAAAGCAATAATAGTCATAACTAGCCAATCTCTCAAGCATCTAGTTAATAAAAGAAATGGGAAACTAGTCTTTCGTAGAATTTAACTTTCTATAATTAATACATACTCGCCACCCGATTTGCACTCGAGTGTGGACCAACTCACCTTCCTGATTTAAAGCTACGGTGATTCCAACCTTCTTTGGAACCACCTATATTGGACTTACACACTTACTGTCAGAGATCGAATAGATGACCCCAGCATCGAGAAGCTTCAGCACCTCCTTCTTCACAACCACTAGTTCAGCCTATGTTAAGCTTGCGTTGTAGATTTTGCATCTCCTCTAACAAAAAGTGGTGCACATAAATTGATGGGCTTATCCCTTGGATATCATTAATAGTCCACCTGATGGCCTTCTTATGTTCTCGTAATATTTAAACTAGCCTTTCCTTTTGATTTGAAGTTAAATCCACTGAAATGATAACGTGAAGAGTCTACTTATCCCCCAAATAGGCGTACTTCAGGTGTGTAGGGAGTGGCTTCAGTTCCAATTCTGGTGCGTGCATATCAAAGGTAATAACTTCTAGTGAGATTCAGATAGTTTTATAGAAGCCAGATCATATCTTTTTGGATAGTTTTCTAACGATTCTAATTCGGCTGTCATTTCCATAAGCTCTTCTCCCATCTCAACAGCAGTGTTGGCTTTTACTTCCACATCCCCAGTCAAAATCGTTTCCAAATGATTCTTGCAACTTACTTAAAACATTTCTTGTACCAAAATATCAATCACATCAACAACAACAAAAAACACAATTATAATCAGGAGGATGTTTCATGGCATAAAAAATATTGAAATGAATCATTTCGCCATCAAATTTCATCATAAGGGTTCCTTTATGAACATCGGTTTTAGTTTGAGTCATATTAGGAAATGTTCTCCCTAACAAAATAGGTATCAGATTACATGAAGTGTCATCATTCATATCCACAATATAGAAATCTGCAAGAAACACTAACTTATTCACCTACACTAAAACATCCTCAACCTTACCATCAGGATAAGCATTATTATCGTCAACCAATTGTATAATTACATTAGTTTCTTTCAATTGACCTAAATTCAAAGAATCATAAATTAAACGAGCCATCATAGTAATAGAAGCACCCAAATCTAACATAGCCTTATTGATCACAGCATTCCCAAGTTTGCAAGGAATGGTAAACATACTTGGATCCCGACATTTCGGAGGCATATTCTTTCTAAATACCACAGACACATTCTCACCCATCATTACTTTTTCATCAGCTTGCAATTTCCTCTTGTGTGTACACAACTTTTTAAGAAATTTGGCATACTTTAGTATTTGTGTGATTGCCTCAACCAAAGGTTTGTTGACTTTCAATTTTTGGAAAGTCTCTAATATCTCTTTATCCTTCTCCTCCTTATGGTTTTGTCAATCAGCTCAGAAAAGGTGGAGGATTAGTCTTAACAATATTGGGGCTTTCAAAATTTACCTTTGTACTTGATGATGAATTTTATTCCTTCCCTAATTGGTTCTCGATCTCATCCTTGGTAGCCATTGTTAGTGGAGTTCTTTTAGGACCTTTAATCTTCTTTCCACTCTTTAGGGTTATAACATTAACATTATTTGGGTTCCCCTCGAGTTGGGATGGCAGCTTTCCTCTAATTACGACTTGATATGATTTATCCTTATTGCCATTTGACCATATAGTTTTCCAAATTTTGTATGCTTGATTTTATTTCCTGTTGGGATTGTTGTACTCACTGCTGGGATTGTTATACTCCATCTGAAATTGTTGCAGTTGCAGTTGCTATTGTAGACTTTATTGAAATTGGAGATTGTTAGTGGTAAATGTTTTAATTAACTCATTAAGAGATGTACTTGAACAAGATGAGGAAGATCCTTATGTTACTTGCGACCTTGGTTAGAACCCTCGCACTACTTGTGACCAATTTTGGAAGTAATTTTATTGTTTGTTCTTTTCATAACTCAAGTTGGGGTGATCCCTCTAACCTAGGGTATACGTTTATGAGTACAGGTTGTATTGGTTTGTGAAGTTCCCTCCTACAACATTCACATACTCCATATTCCCTTTTTGTAATGTCAATCACCCATCATTTGGATGGCTTGTGTTTGAACATATCCCACACACTTTCTCTTGTTCCTATCCAACTACAAGCTACCTTATAAAGGATGTTGATTCATTTAAATGATCTTTGATGGATAAATTACTTACCTCGTTTACTCATTGAACATCATTGCGAGTGCCAAATTGTTATGTGTTCGTGGCCATCCACTCAAGTAAGATCTTTGCTTCAAGGGAAGTCTTCTTGCAAAGTTCCCTACCACTCATTGCATCAACCAAACTCCTCTCCATTAGTAGCAGTCCTTCATAAAAATATTGGATGAGAAGTTGCTTCATTATGTTGTGGTACGAGCAACTGGCACTTAACTTCTTGAAACGCTTGAGTACTTGTAAAGAGATTCTCTTTTATGTTGCTTAATCCCATATATCTCCTTCCAAATACTTGTCGTCTCTAAGGTCTGAATTTCTTCAAGAATAGCCTTTTGATCTCTAGCCATATGTTTATGCTTCCAACTGGTAAGTCAAATAGCCAATCCGTCACTACATCTTTGAGTGAGAATAGGAAGGTTCTCAACATGATCTACTCATCAATCATCTTGGAAGGCTTCATGTTTACACAAACCATGTCAAGCTCCTTAAGATGCTTATGTGCATCCTCACCTACAAGACCATGAAAATTAGTCAATAAATGAATTAACCCAGATTTTAATTCAAAGGTAACATGTTTAGCAAAATTCGGAAATGTTATGCATAACGGTTTTTAAGTTGAATCGGGTGCAGCCAACTCCCTCAATGTCCTCAGATTTGCCATCGTCTATTTGAATTCTGATTATGATGCTTCTACTATAGTTGACCTTGCTTGCCTACACTTCTTTGTAATGTTCTCTTGATCTGTAGATCAAGTTGCTCAATTTCCTTATAAGATGATCTTGTAACTACTATACATCAAAACTCACAAACTTTTAAAATTAACAAATAAAAAAGAAAAAATATAAACAAACATATTCACAAAACACCAACTAAAATCAAATATGAAAATTAAACTACCACACTCCTTGACAACGACACTAAAATTTGACGGTGCATATCAATTGCACTGTAAAATTTACTTGACTCTGTACACTAAAATTTGTAGTTATAGTGAGTCAAGATTAAATCCATAGGAAATGTTTGATTAATTTCTGTAATAGAATTAATTGATGCAAGGAAAATGAAAAAGGGTTGTTTTTGGATTTTTAGCAATTTAGAAAACAAAATAAGAGTAAACTATCGAAAACAAAGTAAAACAAACAATCAAACATGATTAAAGTGTTAAGTATGAGTAATATTTGGTTCTAGGGTCAATCTTAGCCTAAACATGATTACGCATATTCCATCATCTTATTTACACCTATCTTCGAACTATTGATATGGGACTAATAGAAAGCATAGATTGTCCCAAAAAGATTGTGCTTAGGCACCACTTAATTCAAGTTGTGCTTTCGTTAAGGCTCAAATTTAAATAATAATCGAAAAGTAAACTAAATCAAAACAAACTAGCAATAATCGAATAATATAAGAATGGAAATCTGTCAAAAGAATTAATCAAGTTACGGGAGAGGGGATTTTACCTATCGTTAATGCTAATCTAGTCTTTTATATGCTTATAGGGTGTCGGTTCTAGACGATCGTAGGGTTGATTACTCTCTTTCGAGTTATAACCATTCCCTAAATTATAAACCCTAATCGAATTATAGATTTATAATCTCTCAATTCCCAAATTAGCCATAATTCTAATTAGTTCTAAAGCTCTCTAATAAACAATTAAGTCTTGCACGGGACCTCTCTCCATGAAATTATGAACTAGATTGATTAAGTGATCAATTAGATTGCCTAACTCTCATTAATCCAATCTAATCATTTTATCTAGTTCACCATCTAGGCTTGTTATCGAAACATGGAAATACATTAATCAATCACAACATCCAAATCAAGGAAACATAATTTAACTAGATTGACATTAAAAATAAAAAAAATCCCAAAGAAAAAGTTAGAACATTATGAACAACTCAAAATCCATATCCATATAACCCATCTCAATCTTACACATTAAATGAATAAAAAGATAAATGGGGAGGAAATGAACCTCTTTTGAATTCCTTGAAATACTAACAAATTCATCATGACACCTTAAATATACAAAATTGAAGCTCAAAATCATTTTCTCACCTAAAGAAAACTTAAAAAACAAATGTTTATGGACTAACATAATTCTTAAGCTAAACATACACTAAACAATAAACTTAACCAGGAAACATATATCAAATTACCTATAAAAATACAATGCAATATACACCTATCAACATCCCACACTTAATATTTTACTTTTCCTCAAGCAAATATCAAATACATCCAAAAAGATTATCACTTCAATTTCACAAAGATTAAAACATGCAACCCCTCAAACTTTGGCCAACTCAAGTGTCAAGCTACTATACACATCATGAATAATTTTCATCAGTGCATATAAGAAAACTCAACCTATGAAACCATTGCTCAAAGATAGGTATAAATTCAAAATGGACCTTCCTTATGAATATCACTCATTTCTCTCAAGTGTTTGAAGGTTAGTGTTTTCCTCAAACTTCCTATAGGAAACCACACTATCATAAACTTACTAATACACAAATTCTTCTCCATAATGATTACATGCTAGGTTAGATCAAAAGGGGCTTTGTTTTAGGTTGTATTGTGGCTAGGGCTAAGCTGAGTTAAAAGGGTTTACAGGTTTATCATAAGCATTTATAAATTATTAATTGTACAAAGGGATGACAAAGATAAACTTATAAGATATGCACATGGATAAAACTACTTCTCCGCACTTATTGAAGCTACTACATAATATTCCTTTTCCTTTCCTTTTCTTTTCTTTTTTTCTTTTTTTCTTTATTCTTTTCTTTCGCTTTCTCTTTCTCTTTTCTTTTCCTTTTTTATAAAAAAGAAACAATGAACAAAAAACAACAACTATATGCAATGTGCTCTTAACTTGTGACTCCACACTAAAATATCACTTAGCACTCTATTAACTTATGATTGGGTAAAAACAAAACACTAGCGTGATGGAAGCAGGGATATGCCCTCAACTCGCGACGGTGGCTATGGGTTCTTCTTCTGACTTTACTGCGGTGGCTGATGGCGATAGGGATGTCGGAGTACTGAACCCTAATGTGCATAGCGGTGGAGTTGTACCACGATCTCATAAGGATTGTATCGCATCCAAGCTGACAACAACAATCGAGATTAATGATGATGAAATTTCTATCGAATCGGATAACGATGGAATTAATTTCTTTCTCACAGAGTCTTTAATGGAGTTACTGAATGAACCTTGGAAATTCTCAGTTGTGGTGAAGGTATTAGGGAGGAAAGTAACGTATGGATTAATATGTAATAGGTTGAAATCCATGTGGAAGTTTTCACTGGTACCAAAAATCATTGATCTTAAGAACGATTACTTTCTCAAGCAACTCGGGAATGAAGACGATTTGAACAAGGTACTCCTCGGCGGCCCTTATGTTATATTAGGGCATTATCCTGACGTACAACCTTGGTATCCAACCTTTAATTCCTCTGAAGCGCATGCGCCTACAGTCATGACATGGGTGAGATTCCCTAACCTTCCAGTCCAACTATATCATGAGAAATTATTATTGTCATTTGCAAATTCGATTGGCCGAGCCATCAGAGATGATTGCACCACAGTTGATGTGGAGAGGAGTCGTTTTGCAAGAGTGGTTATGGAGCTTAATCTCCTAAAGTCACTAGTGCCCGAATTCAATGTGAATGGGAAGTGGCAAAGGATTGCGTATAAGAAGCTCCCACAGATTTGTTTTGCCTGTGGGCATGTTGGACATAATAAAGTTACATGTCCGCATGTCGTGCTTGCGACTTCTACTATTAGCGAAGAATCGTTGGTACATGGGACTGTCTCTAATGATCAGTTTGGCCCTTATATGCAGGTGTCTAGACGTCGTGCTAAACCTAATTCCCTTGGCATTTCCAAGGAACAGGGTCGATCAGTGTTATGAACTAGGCAAGGGAGACAGATTTCTCCGGAATGACTCAGGTGAAGGATAAAGGCATTGTTAATGATGTGTTTGCATTGGATGTGGCAATAGGATCTCACTTTTCTTTGTTAGAAACTGATGATCAGGATGTGACGGCTATTGATACGGGTCCAATTTAGTAAGTTACATAAGCAAGTTCCAATCTGAAACCGAGTACGGCGCCTTCTGCAGTCCGTTATGGTGATGATGCCGAACGAGTCGTTACCAGAGATACGAGTAATTTTGGCTCGACTTAGGTTGATCATAGTCGTTCTACATTGCATGCTCAAGGCTTGAGTCCAATTAGGGAATCTACTGAGAAGTTGCCTGATCTGGTCGTGCCCACGATGGCTGCTGCGACAAGTGAGAATGTCATGACTTGCAAGTTATCCTCACACACTTTTTCAGTTGATGTTCCTCTAGATGCGACTATAGCGGAGGACACTTTGGCTATACTGCATGATGACATAGTGGGGGGCCATGTGGGTATAGCTTCATATGATATTGGTGTTTCTACTCGATCAGGAAAAAAGAGGTTTATACAGGAGAAGCATTCGGCGGTTGGCAAGCGATAACCTAAGGGAGCTACGAATGGTGATGCTGGAGGGTCTTCTCAATCCTATTGGTTTGTTGTCTGTGAACGTTAATATGTCTATTATTTCTTGGAATTTTAGGGGGTCCCATTTTGTACTTTTTTAAAGAATTGTCTTGATCGCATAATCCGAACATTTTTATTGTGGTTGAGCCTCATGTCATTGGCGAATGAGTTGCTAAAGTCATTTGACAACTCGAGTGGCCAAATCATTTTTGCGAGGAGGCACAAGGGTTTTTGGGAAGCATCAGGGTGTTTTGGAAGCCAAGTGTTACGGTGACTATATTATCCCATTCTTTTCAGTTTATTCATTTACGGTTCGAGCAGGGAAGGACAATGTTTACATGTTCATCCATTTATGAATGTTTGGTATATACGGATCAAGCTGAACTTTGGAGAGAATTGTATACTTTCAAGCATCAGGTTATGAGGCCTTGGGTGGTGATTGGTGATCTTAATTGTTGTATGACCCATTCAGAGTGGGTTAGGGGTTGTTGTAAGTGATTACTGGCGAGACAAGTTGCTATCCTTCTTAAAGGATTGTGCTTTGACAGATCTGGGATTTTTGGGTCCTAAATTTACATGGTTAAGAGTATGTCTTCGAGTTCGGTTGGATAGGGCTCTCGTTAATGATAATTGGTTACAGGCATTTCTGGGATCTATTTTAAAGCATCTTCCAAGACTAAAGTCAGATCATCGACCTATCTTACTAACTATATCTGGTACAGTAGGGACTTCGACTAGACCCTTTCGGTTCCAAACAGTGTGGCCCACCCATCCAGGATTCACTTCGATGGTACAGTAGCACTGGGCACTTGCTGGTTCATGGATGTCGGCTTATACTACTTTTAAGAAGGAGGTGCGGATATGGAATATAAGGTTTTTCGGGGATATCTTGCAACACAAGCATCAGTTCCAGGATCGTCTTACTGAGATTGAGAGATAAATGGATACGCATTGGATGGAAGAGCTTGAAATGAGCCATGATGAGATCAAGAGAGATTATGAGTTAGTCTTTGCCCAGGAGGAGATGTTATGGAAACAGAAGTCAGAAGTGAATTGGACCAACTTTGGGGATAGGAACACTCGTTTCTTTCACTTGTCTACTTTAGCTCAACGACGAGTCAATCATATTTCCACCTTGCGAGATGATGCGGGGAATTGGCAAGAGGATCCAAATGTGCTTATGAATAAGGCAGTGAGTTTCTTTTAGAATTTGTATATGGATGAACATTTGACCTATGGTGGCCTTTGTATGATGCACACATAGCCGGAGATGGATCAGAGGGTTATTTTCTAAAAGTTATGTGATGTCTCGTTGTAAGAGATAAGGGAGGTTGTCAACACAATGGGCAAGTTTAAGGCTCAGGGACCTGATGGATTGTAGGTGATTTTTTATCAGTCAATAGGAGAGTGTAGGGCCCTATGTTCATCAATTGGTGCGTGAGTTCTTTCGACATGGTCGGATGCCTAAGGGATTTAGTGATACTTTTATTGTTCTAATTCCAAAGGTATCGGACCCTTTAAGATGGCATCAGTTTCGTCTAATTAGCCTATGCAATGTTCTTTATAAGATCATTACGAAACTTATAGTAACCTATAGGCAGCCGTGTATGAAGGAGTTCATTTCTAGTTGTTAGTCCTGTTTTGTACCGGGTAGACAGGTTGTAGACAACATAATTATTGTTTAGGAGGTAATGCATGCCATGCAGAGGAGCACTAGCCGGCAGGGATGGATGGCGATTAAGCTTGACTTGGAGAAGGCATATGATTGGTTAAATTGGGATTTCATAACGGAGTCTCTTGCTTCAGTTGCATTTGACACTACAAGAAAAAAGAGGTTTAGCGACGGAAATTACCGACGGAATAACCAAAAATTCCGTCGCTAATAATGTTG
>JAOSBO010042878.1:0-10814 GCA_027563915.1 Erythroxylum rotundifolium | reverse complement strand
AAAGAAAAAGAAACAATATTCTTATTATTATTCAAAGAAAAATTATAAGACTAACCCCAAAGGACCCAAGAAAATATAGGTACCTAAAAAGGATATAATATATACTGCAGATCTCCTTACTTGGAAGAAGCAACCACCACCAATGGTACTTGAACAGTGGCTGCTCGTGCCACATGACGGGCAGAAGGTCTATATTCCTAGACCTCCAATATAAGCAAGGAAGATCAGTAACTTTTGGAGACAGCCAGTAGGGCAAAATAGTTAGGATCGAAATAATTGGTAAATATTCCTTTTCATCTAATGATAATGTTCTGCTAGTTGATGGCTTAAAGCATAATCTAATCAGCATAAGTCAATTATGTGATTCCGAATTTGAAATATCCTTTAATCAAAATTCTTGTATAGTAAAAAACAAGGACGGTTCCATATTCTTTTCTGCCAAAAGACGAAATAACCTCTATAAAATTAACTTGGATGATTTGAAAAGTCAAAATATTTCATGCCTTATATCAAAGATGATGAAAAACTGATTTAGCACAAAGCTAGGTCATGTTAGCTTTAAACATATTTCCAAGTTAATTAGACATGATTTGGTAAGAGGTTTACTAAAGATAAGTTTTAACAAAGATTTCTTTTGTGAGAATTGTTAAAAAGGAAAACAAGTTAAAACATCTTTTTTGTTTAAGAATATTGTAACTTCGTCTAGATCTCTAGAGCTATTACATATAGATTTGTTTGGTCCAACCAGAACAGCAAGTCTTAGTAGAAAGAAGTATGGTCTCGTAATTATTGATGACTTTATTAGATTTTGTTGGATATTGTTTTTATCACATAAAGATGAATCTCTTAAATGCTTTAAATTTTTATCCAAAAAGTTACAAAATGATAAAAAGAATTTCTATTGCTGGAATTAAGAGTGATCATGGTGGAGAATTTAAAAATGAAAAATTCAAAATATTTTGTGAAGAAAATGGAATTTTCCATAATTTCTTTACTCCTAGAACTCCTCAACAAAATAGAGTTGTAAAGAGAAAGAACAGGACGATTTAGGAAATGGAAAGGACTATGCTATGCGAAATGAATCTTCCTAAGTACTTCTATGCAGAATCTGTAAATACAGCTTGTTATATTCAAAATAGAGTATTTTTGCAACCTATTTTAAATAAAATTCCATACGAATTGTGGAAGGGAAGAAAGCCAAATATTTCTTACTCTTATTCTTTTGGTTGAAAATGCACTATTTTGAATACAGAAGAAAATTTGGACAAATTCGATTCTAAGATCAATTCAGGAATTTTTCTAGGATATTCAATTAATTCTAAAGCTTATAGAGTTTATAATCTTGTTTCTAAATCTGTTGAAGAATCTATTCATGTAAAATTTGATGATGATTCTCATCTAGATAAAAGAGACGATTCTGATGATGAAACTTTATCTACTCCTTTAGTTAATAACCTAGATGATTCACCACTAGACGATCCATTGGATAAAGTAGTACATATTTCTGAAAATATTAGCTTAAGAAGAGACTAGAAGTATAAATCTTCTCACCCAGAAAACTTGATTGTAGGAGAAACATCAGAAGGAGTGAGAACTAGATCTAAATTTAGAAGGGAGGCTAATGTAGCATTTGTTTCTAAATTAAAACCTAAGAAAATTGATGAAGCTCTTCAAGACGAAGCTTAGATGTTAGCTATGCAAGAGGAGTTAAATTAATTTACATGGAATAAAGTTTGGTCTCTAGTCCCTAAACCATCCAATAAATCTATTATAGGGACTAGATGGGTATTTAAAAATAAACTAGACGAATCAGGAAAAGTAACTCGTAACAAAGTTAGATTAGTAGCTCAAGGCTATAATCAACAAGAAGGAATAGACTATAATGAAACATATGCTCCTGTAGCTAGACTAGAAGCTATTAGGATTTTGCTTGCATTTTTTTTCATAATATAAAACTATTTCAAATAGATGTGAAAAGTGCATTTTTGAATGGTTTTATAGACGAAGAAGTTTATGTAAAACAATCCCCAGGTTTTGAAGACATTGATAAACTAGATTATGTGTATAAACTTCATAAAGCTTTGTATGGATTAAAACAAGCACCTCGTGCATGGTATCATCATCTGAGTTCGTTTTTTATTAAAAATGACTTTATTAGAGGTCAAGTAGATAAAACATTACTTAGGAAAAATATTTAAAAGGATTTTATCGTTGTACAAATATATGTGGACGATATCATCTTTGGTGCAACTTTTAAAAAAATTTTGTTCAATTTTTGAAAATCTTATGAAAAATGAATTTGAAATGAGTATGATGGGTGAATTAAAGATCTTTCTTGGTTTACAAATTAAACAAACTGAACAAAAGATTCTTATTCATCAACAAAAGTATATCAAAGAACTTTTAGTCAAATATAAAATAGAAAATGTTAAACCAATGCCAACTCCTATGCATCCTTCAACTGTCTAAACTAAGGATGAAGTTGGTAAGAAGATTGATCAAACTCTTTTCAGAGGAATTTGTGGTTCTTTGCTTTACCTAACTGCAAGCAGACTTAATATAATGTTTAATGCTTGTTTGTGTGCAAGATTTCAAGTAGATCCTAGAGAATCCCATTATATTGCTGTTAAAAGAATATTGAGATACTTGGCAGGTTGTACTAATCTTTGCTTTATGTATGGAAAATGTAAAGATTTCAGGTTAATTGGCTACTGTGAAGCTGATTATGCTGGAGATAGGATTGATATAAAGAGTACAAATGCAGGTTGTCACTTTCTTGGTCATAATCTAATTTCTTGGTTAAGCAAGAGGCAAAGTTCAATTGCTCTATTTACTGCAAAAGCTTAATACACGTCAGCTGCAAGCTGTTGTTTACATATGTTACGGATAAAGTATCAGTTAGAGGACTATTTTATCCAAAAAGATCAGATTCCAATCTTCTGTGACAACACAAGTGCTATCAATCTCTCAAAGAATCCAATACAACACTCAAAGTTAAAGCATATTGAAGCTAGACATCATTTTATAAGAGACTATGTACAGAGAGGGATCATCAATCTACAATTTGTTGAGACAAATCAATAATCGGAAGATATCTTCACTAAACCTTTAAGCAAAGACAGATTCAAGGAAATCAGATGAAACCTGAATATGGTGATGTTAAATGACCTTCATCTGAAACTCTATGATCTAGAAGATTCATCCTGAAGAAGCTGAAAAGTCGTAAGTTTTCAGATTAAATGGTAACGGAAACTTTCACTTGGTAGTTTCAATTTCATGATTACTAGTGGATAAGTTAAAAACATTACAATCGGTAACTTTTCAAGAGTGTATATGAACAGAAATCATCTTAAAATCTGCAACACCTTACACTCTAGAATTTTCTTGAAAAACTTCGACACCGATTAGTTCAAAGTGCTCTCAACAAAGATGATCCAACCCTTTGTTCTAGACATCAAATCTCATTTCATTTCATATCTTTCTCTCAATTTTTTCTATACACTAACCTCGCTTTTTTAAGCAAAATACATTTATGTGTTTAGTGTTTATCTTTTACAGATTTAAAAATTCTGAAATCTCTTGTCTATGGAAGACTCGTCGATTTCACTTCCCTAAAGAATGATCAGATGGATATCGAACCTGAGATTGAAGCAGTTGGATGGAAGAATTTCTTCAACATCTGAAGGCTGATATACCTGAATGAAATATATGAGTTCTGGAAGAATACGAAGGTGGTAGACAACACCTTGGTATCGAAGGTAAATGGGTTGTCGGTAGTAATCACACAAGATTTTATTGTGAAGGCTATTGATTGTCTGATGAAGGAGCATAATTGTTCAACAATACAGATTGGATCGCTCAAAGTCATATAGACGAAGGCAACACCAATTGACAACTATATGGATCAAGTAATCCAGGAGTCAAGAAATCTTTAACCCTCATTTCGAAGGCTAGGATTCTTCACTCACTTTTTCTCTATTGTATCCTACCAAGAGCAAGATCAAAGCGCGTGGTGACAATAAATGATAAACATTGTCTGTTTCATCTACTCACTCACCAACCTATTAATCTTCCGCTCTTGATTCTGAAGTACATGATAAAGGTTAGGGAGGATTATCATCTAAAGAGTGGTTCTTTACCTTACGGTATGTTGTTAACGAGATTCTTCAAATCATCTGAAATCCTACTTGATAGGGGAAACAGAAGATGAATGTTATGAGTGTTATCAATACCTCTAATATTCACAAAATTGGGATCAAGATTAAAGCCGAACCGAATGAAAATTTCACACCGAAAGCACAGTCTAAGGGGGAGCTTTCAGTAAGACGAAGCAGGAAAGAAAATGTTCCGCCTGAAATACAAGCAAAACCTCGATCGTCCAGAAGAATGAGATAAATGTTGAACAATCGTCTAATAATCCAATACTAGCCAAGACGATTCTAGAAAAGAAGAAAAGTAAGGTTCAACAACTAACTCACCATGTGTCTTTAAAGAGGAAGGTTGAGATGCTCCAATCAGAAAGGCTCGGGAAGTCAAGAAGGTCACCAATATTAATGACCTTACCACAACAGGAACAGAAGAAGCAAAAAGTTCTAATTATTAGTGGAGATTCTGAGAGTAAAAAGGAGTAAGAGCAACAACAGTTGCCTATCAAACCAATTGTCTCTATCCCTCAGACTCAATCAGAACAACCGTCTAGAGAGATAGAGATAAAAAGGAAATTAGTATTTGAGAAGAAGAAGCCTCAACAACAACTCTCTTCCAAAATAACAGAAGAACAAAAGAAGACGAAGCCTATTCAGAAGAAGAAGGTTTCATCATCTGATGTTCCACAAAAGACACAGACTGTTGAAAAGCAGCGAGTAACTTACAACCTTCCTCAACCGATAATGAAAGAAAATTTGAAGATGAAGGTCATAGAAGAATCAATACTTGATCGTAACAGAGGTTCAATTATCATCAGAGAACCTTCTAAACAAAAAGTTAAGGTTCAAGTTGAACCTATAACAGTAAATGATCAGACGATATATCTTCTAAGCCTTGAACATCGAAGACTATATAGTATTCTCTGAGATGAAAAGACAGAACCATATCCATTAAAGATTATGAAAAATCCTTATACAATCTGTACAGTGACAAGCAGAACGACAATTAAGATTATACTAGATGTACAACCTAGACATCCAGTACCAGTAGTCAGTAAAGAAAAAGGAAAGAAGAAGAAGTTTCTTGAAAGACGAGAAGATGATCTCACAGAAGAAGAGATTCAAGTGGCAGTGAAGAACATAGACGATGTATGTCATGCAGCTTAACCTGTAGGTGTTTATATATCACATCATATATCAAGGGAACTAGGAAGTAATTTTGGAGCATCTATCAAAGACGAAAGCTTCAAGATAGTTGGCACAATATCATAAGGAAGATACAAAAGTATCACAATTGAAGGTATCGATTTTAACTTAGAAACCTTTGTACATTTGCTCATTCATTTCACCTTAGGGTTCATTCCTTCAGTAAATACTATTTTGCATCTTCTAGAGCAACTGATTTACAAATTACCCAGACCTAATAATCTTGATATCCCTGACGGAAAACAATCTTTCAAATTACCCTCAATCAAAATTATAGAATTAGACGATTCACCTAGAAAACCATCTGTCTTTGATTATATTCGTCTACTTAGTGAAAAGCTATAAGATCTTACCATTAATTTGGAGCTCTTAAAGAATTTCATCGAATGTACTGAAACTAGTCATAAGCAGACGAAAGTTTAAGAAGCCTTATCTAATCATATTGAGAAACTTCATAATAAGGTTAATGAACTAGGTGATGCAGTGGGTGATCTTTATAAGGAAATAGCACTTCTACGTGATCTGCACTGATATTCAACAAATTTATTTTGAAATTTTGAAGTATCCAAAATGAACTATCTTGTTGATTAATAACAAATAGGGGAAGAACAGTAGAAAGAAGAATTAGAATTAGAAATTTTTTTGTTTATCATTATCTTGCTTTATTCGTCTGAATATTACTTTTATCTTCTAATATTATTTTTTTTATCATCAAAAGGGGAGAGATTATTAAGTCAAGAAGACTTTACTTCTTTTGTTGATTTTGATAAAAGTAAAATAATCATAATAATAGAAGTGTGTGAACTGTTTTGATGAATTTGTTAAATGCGCAGATAAATATAAGTGACAAAATCATCAAATCAAGACAATACTTAAGTCAAAGCTGAATAAGATGAAGCGTCTAAGACGGATCAGACGAAGTGATCAAGTCTAAGACACCAGACAAAGCATACGAATCTAAGCAAGATGATGTAATTGAAGAATATGCTAGAACGTCAGTTGGTTGGAGTTGGTTATAAGGCTTAACTAATAACAGACTCTAGAAGATTCTACAAGAAGATTTCTTAAGTAGATCGTTGAAGATTTAGGTTATAAATATTAGTTATAGTCGTAGACTGCAATAATAACATAACATAGAAAAAAGACGGGAGAATTCTGAATGTACAAAACACACTTAGAGAAATTATGTGCTTAAGTGCTCACGCTGTGAAAAATATCCTAAGAGACAAGAAAGAAAGAAAGAGAACAAAAACATCTGTAATGTGAGTGTAAAAGTTCAAAACAATATCTTTTTCAGTGAAAGGAAGGCTAGAGCCTAAAGAGGCTAAGAAACCAGATAAAGAATACCTTGTGAAAGAGACCTGAAGAGGCTCTGCAAGTGTAAAAATAATACTTGTAATGTTGAAAGAGATAGTGGAATCTCAGAAAAATTCTGAGGACTGGACGTAACCCAAGGTTAAGGGTGAACTAGTATAAATCGTAGTGTCACATTCTCTAACTCTTACCTCTTTAATTTTCTTGTTGTTAGAAGAATAGATACTAATTTTCGTTGTTGCATTACTCATCAAATTAAGTGTGTTGTTTTGTAATTATCTGAATTTGTCAAGAAATCAAGAAGATTTTAAAGATTAATATCTTAGACGATTTAACACAATTCAACCCCCCTTCTTGTGTATTTTACATATTATACGTGATTTCTATATTAACAAGTAATTTACATCACTCTGGACTTAGTCCAAATGTGTAGAGTGTATATAAATACTCCTCCTTGTATACTTCTGAATAGTTATTGATACAATATTTTCAAAAAAGTTTAATCCATTTAAGAGTGTATATCTTAATTATTTGTAACGAGTGATGGTATTTTTACATATAAGTGTGGTAATGCAGAAATAGACTACTTATAGAATTTGTATTAAGGTAAGGTATGATTTGCACTTTGAGATGGTATTCCAGTATTTCACTAAAACTGTTAAATTGCATGGTCGTAACTTTGTTTATAATTGTGATAGTGAATATACTAAGATTTAATATAATTTGTGTTGAGACATGCTATTGTTTCTACTCAATTATAGGCATGTCAATGGGTCCCAACCCATCAGAAAAAATTTAAGGGCGGGTTGGAATGGTTAGGCCCGTGGACGGGCCAACACCGGCTGGCCCATGGGAAGGCCTATGGCCTGGTTGTTTAATATATTTTTAAAAATTTTTAAGACAATTTTAAACATTTTTATTTTTATTTTTTTAAATTCATAAATTATAAACTATAACATAATCATTTATAGTAAAATGTAAGATGAAATTACACATAAATTATACAAAAATAGTTATATAAAATAAAAGATATAAAATACAAACCAATTTATATTTATTAAAACTATATAGCAATGATAATGTTGTCGTAATAATTCTTTGTAAACAAGTCAATTTAAAATTTTTATTTTATTTTTCATATTTACATAATATATTCATTATGCATTAATGTATTTATATTAATATTAAAATGAATTGATATTAATCTTAAAATGAATTAATCACTTTATTAATCCTAACGTATTAATTCTAAAATAATATATAAGTAATTCAGTTATAAAAATAAATAAGTATAGTATATTACATTGAAAATAGCTGTTATTTTATTAAAACTAGAATACAATTTATAAATTCTTTTGATTTGTTTTTACAAATTATTTATTTCATTAAGTCAAAAATAGTTCTTTTACTTTATTTCTAAAATCATTATATTCTAATTAATCTAAATTTATATAAATTATATTCATAATTTTTTTCTCCTATCTAAATTATAATAATAGAAGATTCATTTATACCTAAGTTACTCTAATTAAAAGTTCGTTAAGAGTAATTCCTTAGATCCTTAATAGAAACCTTGATATAAATATAAGTATTACTCTAATTCCTTCTAGTCCTTAGAGTGTTATAAGCATATCATATATTATATATTCATATTTTATAAAATTAATAAAATTTTAACCTTTTTTAAATATATACATTATTTGATAACTTTAAATTATAACAACATATAATTAATTAATTATGATATAATAAAGTTATTGAGATGTATGTAATGGCATGATTAATTAGGAAATTTAATACAATTAATTAGAAATTTATATAAAAAGTTAATAAGTTAATAGTTATAGTTAAAATTATGAATTACATTAATTACAAAATTTTAATTTACTTAAATTATTTTTTAATTATTTTAAGAAAGAATTAATAAAACCAAATTCATGATTCATAAAATTAATAAAATTTTAACCTTTATATATATATATATATATATATATAGATATTATGTGACAACTTTCAATTATAACAACATATAATTAATTAATTATGATATAATAAAATTATTGAGATGTACGTAATAATATGTTTAATTAGGACATTTAATTCAATTAATTAGAATTTTATGTAAAAAGTTAATAAGTTAATAGTTATAGTTAAAATTATGAATTACATTTATTACAAAATTTTAATTTACTTAAATTATTTATTAATTATTTTAAGGGAGAATTGATAAAACCAAATTCATGTTTCAAAAGATTAATAAAAATTTCACCATTTTTTCTTTTTAATATATGTATTATGTGACAATTTGAAATTATAATAATTAATTAATTAATTAATTATGCTATAATAAAGTTATTGAGATGTATATAATGGTATGATTAATTAGGACATTTAATTCAATTAATTAGAAATTTATATGAAAAGTTAATAAGTTAATAGTTATTGTTAAAATTATGAATTACATTAATTACAAAATTTTAATTTACTTAAATTATTTATTAATTATTTTAAGAGAGAATTGATAAAACCAAATTTACGTTTCATAAATTTAATAAAATTTTCACCTTTTTTCTTTTTAATATATGTATTATGTGACAATTTTAAATTATAACAACTTATAATTAATTAATTATGATATAATAAAGTTATTGAGATGTATGTAATGGTATGATTAATTAGGACATTTAATCAATTAAATAGAAATTTACATGAAAAGTTAATAGTTTTTGTTAAAATTATGAATTACATTAATTACAAATTTTTAATTTATTAAAATTATTTATTAATAATTTTAATAAATAATTAAAAATTTTATTAAAATATGTTTGGGTGATGGTACAGGCCGCAGGCCATGGACTATTCTCGTCAGATCAGCCTGAGATCTGGTCCCTCCAAGGTTCCACGGGCCACAGGCCAACCTCCGACTCGCCAGTCCATGAACCATACCCACCCGGCTTGTGGGCCGATTTGACTGGGTTAAACCTGTTGACTACGGGGTGGGGTGGGGTGGGGCGGGCCAATATTGACATCTCTGCTCAATTAACGTATTCCAATTTTAAAGTGTATGTCTTCGTGATGTATAATGAATGGTGGTTTTTTTTTTCCTTTGCATAGATATAGTACTAGAATATTTTATATTGCAGCATGGAATGGTTTATGCTTAGAGATGATATTTCCATTTTTCGTAGAAGCTTTTACTTATTTAAAATGCATAATGGTAACTGTTATTTACAGTGGTGGTGTTGAATGTACCAACTGCTAGTAGAGTTTGTATTAAGCTATAGTACTTTTTCTATTTAGTCAATATTTTCCTACTTAAAAGTGTATGTCTTGCTTATTTCTAGTGAATGATGTTATCTTTTTACATAGAAGTGATATTGGAAAATAGAGTACTAGTGCATTTTGTATTGAGGCAAGGTATGGTTTGTATCACTGATTGTATTAATATTGTAAAGTGTACATAGTACTTACTTTTAATGATTGGTGATACTTTGTACATTAGGATAATATTATATCTAGTGAGTCTTGGTAAAATTTCTATTAAATCAAGAAGTTTGCATTTAGTAATGGCATTCCCTTATAAAAGTAAAGATGTTATTTATTTCAAAGAAAACATCTAATGGTATTTCTATGTCTTTGTAGTTGAGAATGCAATGAAGAATGATACTGCTTATATAAATTTTTTATAGGATAGGATACTCACATACCAAAATATAATATACACCAAATGTAAAGAAGCCAAAACGAATTAGTCCACTTGTAACATCCCATCACCGATGGGAAGGGTAAGATAGTAATTTGGAATGGATTTGGAGTGTTTAAAATTTGTTTAGCTATGTTCATGCATTCATACATGCACATGAATAGTGAATTTTTTTGCACATGTAATGATTTTACATGCATTCATGACATTTCCCGGTATAATTGTTAATAAATGTAATTGTTAAAAAAAATATGATTTTTGTATTTGAAATTTTAATTGGAGTGTGTCTTTGTGAGTTTTGAATTTTTGGAGAATTTTAGAAATTTTTCTGGAAATTTCAAGGTACCTTTTCGGACTAGAAAAAATGTTAAGTGGCAGACTGACTGGTTACCGGTAGGAAAAAGCACTGTCCAATGGCACTGGAAATTAGATACATGATTTTAGGA
>JAOSBO010042871.1:0-10814 GCA_027563915.1 Erythroxylum rotundifolium | reverse complement strand
ATTGATTAATTTACTAAATTTGTTTAATTAATTTATAAATTATATAAAAATATTAAATTAAATTTGAAAATTCATCTATTCTTGTTGTTGTTGTTGTTGTTGTTATATTTTTTTATTAGAATTATAAACTTATTTTTTTGTAAAATTAAATATCTAAATCATAAATTTTCATTAAAATATTCAAAGAAATGCTAAGAATTCATGTCTTTGTAATTTTTTAAAATCATATCCTTATAAGTCATTTTGTCCATAAACAGTTAATATTAACAGTTAATTTTATCAAACATCTTTAATAAATAATCGATATTATCTGTTGGTCAAATCAGTTGATATAATTAGCTATTAGTTAACTACTAATAGAATCGACTAACAGCTAATACAATTAACTGATTGTCAAATTGATTTTGGGATTATCAAATAAATTATTTGCAAGCGACTTTGGTTTTGTCGAAACCAATTATGTCACTTTCTGTTTTTAACTATAATTGATCTAACTCCTCTTTGTTTCTATTTTTATTTTTAATTGTTGCTTTGTTTTCAAATTTATAAAAAATTTCGTTTATTTGAATCTTTGATTTTTGATTTTTCCTTAAACCTATAAAAAGTGAACTTTATTTTTTTATTTGCTATCAGTTAAACATATATGATATAATTATTTAATATAGTAATTTTAATGAGAACTATAAAAAATAATTTAATATATTCTATTTAATTAACTAAAATTAATCATGGATATGAATTATACATAATTTAATTTTAATTTATAATTTTATTTGTTTTTGCAATTAAGTTAAATCAATTTAATTTAATAAATATTAATAAATATAATTAAATATTAAATAACTTCAAAATATATCAATTTTAAATAATTTCTGATTTAATAATGAAAACATATTTAAAATAAATGTTTGTTTTAAATAAAAATTTAAATTTAAATCATTTGTTTTAATAAAATAAAACAATTTGTATTTGTAATTTATTAATAAATATTATATAAGAAATTAAAATAATTTATCTTAAGTTTTATATAATATGTAATTATGATTAGTGATGAAAATATATCTATATTGACATTAACAATCAAACAAGTTTTTATTTTTATTTAAAAGAAAAATAGAATAGAATAAACTAAAGTCTTTTCAATTGTGTGTCTAGCTGAATTTGTCTTTTCTATTGTGTGTCAGTTACTTGACGCATCACTGGATGATGAAGGTTTGCGAAACTTACCTAAAAAAAGATCGTTGTATGGCTAATGAGACCACAAGGCATGGAAATAGGTTTCAAGGACAGCTTTATTGAGAAGAGATATGTGTGCCGTGAGAGGCTAGATGTATTGAACACCAAAATGGCTCCGAAGCCTCTAGGAAAGTTTCTGCAACACAAACTTCTAGAATTATTTGCTTAGCACGTCAGAACACATTCTGTCACTTTAAAAAATTCTAACCTCATGCTCGTGTAGGCACTTTTGCAGTTTACAACTGGTCCAGAATGCAAAAGAGTACTAAATAAGAAGCTTCATGCAGTCATCTCATCTGGAGCTCTATTATCTTCACCTGGTCAATGCTATGGAGTTTCTCAATCTGAGCTTTGGCTTCCTATCGATCTATATATAGAAGATGCTATGGATAGATTAGATGCAGCAGTAAATACTATCGAAAATCTTGTTGGTAGTAACCAATTCATCTCCCTTGGTGCTTAAAATGTTCTCTTACCTGAAAAGGATGGGGGTTGTTCTAATGATGTCTGAATAATACTCAATTTTTCAGGTTTAATAAAGTCTTTGCGGGCAATCAATTATACCACATGGCATGATGCACTTTTGAGCATATGGATTGCAGCTTTACAGGTTATCCAAAAGGTAGGAAGTTGCACAAACTTGATACTGATATAAGTATACTCTAAATTTGTTTCATATGGATTCTACACTTGTGCCTTGCAAATTGATTTCTTTTGCTAAGGAATCCAATCAACCACGCTTACCTAATTATGAAGCTAATATGTTTAAAAGGATTAGTGTGATGTTTAAAATAGTAGAGAGCAAAAGGACAGTTGTTATAAAAAAAAGCTTCTTGTAAAGAAGGTATTTCGAATAATTGGCCGCCTTTTGTGACCAATCAGTTATAGGACTCTTAGTTCTTTGTGCCTTACTGGACCTTCTGTGTTCTTTCTTATTTTCCTTTAGTCAGCTTTAACTTTCCCAAGTGACCTCTAGTCCGATAACTTACTTATCACTGGTCTTTCAGGAAAAGGATGTTGTTGATTGTCTTTTAAGTAACATTGAATCATTCTTATGCATGCTATTGTCAATCACAACAATCGCAATGGGTAACATTATCGATGAGGAAAGTGCAATGGTAGACAAAACTAAACGCAACTCTGCTGGCCAAACTAATGAGAAATATGACCAAGAAAATTGTCAGAAGGGCTTAATAACTGCGACAGTTATTAGGTGATTTTGAGGACTTGTTGACGCCACCTCAAGCTGTGCATTTGTTAGCCAATCAAGCTGCTACTAAAGCAACGGTGTTCTTATCTGGCCTACTTGGTAGGGACTAATATAGAGATTGTATTATTTAAGTATAGAATAGGGTTGCATCCATAAAATACCTCCTGGAAAGAGTTTCCATGCTAATATAATTCACTATAATCTAAATAATAATCCTCTCTCTCTCTTCCCCCTAGATTCCCTCTATACGTTGTCCCTTTCCCCATCTTAACCCTATGGTTATATGTTTGAATAGGCTTAGGCTATTGCACTATGGGCTAATCACTATCACTAGGGGAATGCTAACAATTCCCTCCTCGTCAATAGGCACCTTGTCCTCAAGGTAAATAGAAGGAAACTACGATTTAATAAAATACGCATCCTCCCAAGTTTCTTCCTCTACTAGTTTATCTTTCCAACAAACAATCCATTGGAGAATACTTCTACCCTCGGACTTAGACATACGGGAAGCTAACTACTTCTGGTGTAGTCAATTTCGTATGATCCATCTCTAATCCGTGAGGGAGGTCATGCTCAATACTTTGGACGTGGGTGTGAGCTGTAGTTTATAGGTAACTTGTCCAACCCTTTCAATGACCTTAAAGGGGCCATAGTGTCTTGCTGAAAGTTTAGGATAGATTCTCCTTGTAACAGTGAGTTGTTTAAGTGGCCTCAGCTTAACAAAAACCAAGTCTCCCTCCCTAAAAGTAAACTCCCTTCTCTAAACATGATCAACCTTTTTCATCATAGACTGTGCTCTCAAAATGTTGTGTTTGAGTTGGCGTAAAGCTTCATCTCTATCAACCAAGGCTAATGCCACCTATTCTACTTGTGTTTCTTCTTAAGAAAACTGCACAAAGGTAGGTGGAAGGCGACCATAAATGACTTCAAAAGGGGTTTTTCCAAATGAAACATGGTAATTGGTGTTATACCAATATTCAATCCAAGAAATCCAATAAGATCAATTTTTAGGTTACTCGGTAGTATAGCAACGAAGGTAGGTTTCTAGGAACCTATTGATCACCTTCGTTTGTCCCTTATAATATGAATATCTCCTTTCAAAAATTACTAGTGAAAAGTGGGTTCCTATAGCTAAACATGCAACTTCACTACCTCTCGGATGAATGCTTCAGCCACAATTTTAGCAGTAAAAGGATGCCTGAGGAGTAGGAAATGGGCATACTTGCATACGCAATCTACTACTGCCAATATGACTTCATAACTGTGGGATTTAGGGAGCCCTTAGGGAGCCCCATGATAAAGTCCATTGAGACTTCATCCCAAATCAACTTAGGGATGGGCAATTGTTGAAAAAGTCTAGCTGGAGATATCGCCATATATTTATTCCTTTGGCATATGATACATTCCCTCACAAATTTCTGTATTGTTGGCTTCATCCCTAGCCAAAACAGTCCACCAGCTAACCTCTTGTAGGTCTTAAGGAAACCAGAATGTGCCCCTAAAGGTGAGGCATGATACTTATACAAAAACTGAGGTATTAATACTGAAGTGGCTGAAAGGACTAGTATATTTTTGTAGAACAATAGACCATCCTTTAGATGGTAATCAGGCTTGGAGTTGGGGTTTTGTTAGAGAGCTATTATGAGCGATTGAAGCTTAGCATCCTCCTATCAGACTACATCCAAATCAAGCCAAAAGGGAGCTGAAATTGCTGAAAACATTAACTTGTCATCTTCGACCCTTGATAAGGCATTTGTGGCTTCATTTAACTTTTTGAGTTTAGAGATCACTGCAAAACCCAGACCCAACAACTTGGCCTACCCACACTGTTGATATATAGAGGGGATTCTCTAGTCTAATAAGTGCTTCAAGCTCTTATGGTCAGAGTAAACCTTGAAATGTCTCCCTATTAGGAAGTGCTTTCAATGCTGAATGACCATCACCACTGTCATAACTTCCTTCTCATTCAGCCATGGCCTTATAAAATAAGCTAGTGGGCGACCCTTCTAAAGTAAGACAACACCTAGGCCCATTCCCAAAGCATCACACTCTAGGAAAAACTCCTTGGAAAATTAGCTAAGGCTAGGACAGGTGATGTAGTCATCATCTTCTTCAATTCTTCAAATGCTTATTGGGCCTCCTCAGTTAAAACGATCTTTTTTTGTGAGTTCAGTAAGAGGTTTGGCATGTTTACCGCAATCTTGAACAAATTTTCAGTAGTAACTGGTAAGTCCAAGGAACCCTCTTACCCTTTTTACATTCTTAGGAATAGGTCACTCCAAAATACTTTTGATCTTGGATTGGTCCATGACTGCCCCTTCACATGATATAACATGGCCTAGGTATTCCATAGAATTATGTGCAAAAATGCACTTCTTCTGATTTGCAAACAGCTAATTGTCCAGTAATAATTGCAACATACAAGCCAAATGCTCCAAATGTTAATTCCAATTTGAACTATAAACTAGAATGTGGTTGAAGAAACCAAAACAAACTTCCATAATAGAGGTTTAAAAATAGAGTTCATGGTATATTGGAATGTTGCGGGTGCGTTCATGAGTCCAAAGGGAATCACTAGGTATTCTTAATGCCCCTTGTGAGTCTGAAACCCCGTTTTATACATATCCCTTTCCTTAACCCTGATTTGATGGAAACCCGATAACAAATCAACCTTGGAAAAATATCTAGCCCCATGTAGCTCTTCTATCAGCTCGTCCACTACGGGAATAGGAAATTTATAGAGCACCGTAAGCTTATTTAAGGCTCAGTATTCGACACACATCCACCATGAGCCATCCTTCTTTTTAACAAGGATGACGGGACTTGAGAAAGAAATGATACTAGGCCTAATGACCTAGTATCTGGCAATTCCTTAATCTATCTCTCAATCTCATCCTTGTGATGATGAGCATGTCTATATGGTCGGATATTCGCAAGTTCTGCCCCCTCATTCAAGTTAATTGCATGATCATGATCCCTTCTAGGTGGTAGCCCTCTAGACTCTTGAAAAATTGATTTAAATCTGATTAGAATAGCTCGCAACTCTTCATGTTTTATAGCATCCAAAGTTCCCATCTCGTCAGATAAAGACCCACTGATTCCCTTAGACCACAACAACCCCTCTACTTCCACATCTCGATTCTTTAAAATCTATTGTAAAGCATGAGGAGAAGAGGCTTGCATGTTAATTCCTTACAAGGTAATCTCTACACCTCTCCAGGTAAATGACATGCACATCTTATTCCAATCAACCCTTACCTCACCTAATGTTTCTAGCCAAGCCACCCCTAGGATTAAATCAGGTCCCCCAATGTCAAAGACATATGCATCTACACTAAACCTTTCCCCATTCAGTTGTAACTTAATGTCCTTGCAAATTCCTTATGAGAAGGATTGATATCCATCTCCCAACCTTACTCCAAACGTCTTATGAGGAGTAATGTAAATGTTCATAGTTTGAACCAACCTACTAGACATAAAGTTATGGCTAACTCCACTATCCACCAAAATAGCAATAGGCATTTCATTAAGCTTACCTATCAAGACCATGGACTTCGTGGGTGAGGTTTGGTCCTTCCCCATTTCCTTGAACTCCCAATCTTCCTACTAACCTTCAGCCTCTATTGTTCCTAGATTCCTTATTCCCATATCTGCTTCATCTCCTTCCTAAAAAATCAAACTATACTCCTTATCTGGGTATCGGTGAAGGGGACCGTAAGCTTGTCCATATTTAAAGCACAAACCCTTGGCACTTCTCTCAATAAGTTGCTCATATGACAAATTCCTTGTTCCCCTCCATCTTGGACCCCCTAGTCGATTACCATCTTTGGAGCTATCAGCTATGTTGGCTTGCTAAGATGGACGCTACATGTAGATGATCCTAGTCGGGACCCGAAGCTTGTAGGGAAAATTCCAGGTTTGTTTTTCCACTCTCCCGACCATATCACCCCTTCTCCTACTAATTCACTCTCTACCTTCCACGTAATAGAAACAAGCCGAGCTCGAGTTGGAGGATTATGGGTTCTAACCTTATTCCTTATTTCCTCACATAAACCACCTAAGAAGTAATTCATGTACCATTCTTTCAGAAAATGGCCTATCAGTGACGTCACCCTTTCAAACTCATTAATATATGCATCCACGAATCCTCATTGACTTATCACCTTGAGTTGTTCTATCGGGTCCCCTCGTCCTTCCCACCATAATGATCAAACAAAAAATGCTTGAACGGGTCCCATGTCATACAGGGGTCCAACTTGCGTAGAATCATGAACCAATACAACATCGTCCCTTCCATGCAAATCTGAACCATCAACAAGCGAAGTTTAGGTGGGATTTTATGAATCATAAAATATGATTCAACTTACATGATCCATGTGAATGAGTATTCTCCATGGAACACAGGGAGGTTAACCCGACGAGCTGTGTTCTTGTATTCCTCCCATGCACATTCGGTAGTAATTAAAGAAACATGATCATCTTGACGATGGGATCCCGCTCCTTGCAGGACACTTGTGGGTTTGTCATTGCTAGCGGAAGCCGATGTGTGGTTTGCCTGTCTCTTGCCCTCCGCAGAGGAAGACGCTTGTTAAGTGAATGCCAGTGGTCCTTCGTTGTCACCTCCCACATTCTATTTTGGAAGTTTTTCGCCATCAAGGTCTAAAATCTATCCCTTAATTCTAGCTATAACATATTTTGGGATTTGGCCAGAGTTTTGACACTGGCCATCAAGGAGCTGAGTTGTGTGCATAGGTCCTTCAAGATGGTATCACGCGACCTAACCATCCCCTCTTGGGCTAAGAGGGATGATTCTTATGTCCAAAGAGATGCCTCCACTGCAGAAACTCTAGCTTCCTTTCTGGTTTGCATATAATATCTACTCAATTTGGTCTCTCAATGAAAGTGCCAATTTGGTAGGGAAGAATATAGAGATTGTATTATTTACGTATAGAATAGGGTTACAGCAATAGAATACCTCCTGGAAAGAGTTTCTAGGCCAATACAATTCACTATAATATGAATAATAATCCTCTCTCTCCTAGATTCCCTATATATGTTGTCTTCTACAATCTCTCTATATAACTAACTACTAACAACCTGCCTATATGGCAATTGTCCTCTTGCCTATCTAACCCTACACATATATGTTTGAATAGGTTTAGGCTGCTGCACTATGGGCTGATCACTAACATGTTGATCACTATCACTAGGGGGAATGCTAACATTACCAATTCATGATAGCTATTATCAAAATAGTAGCTTGAAGGACATTCCAGTTCACTGCAGTAAGTGACTAGATGTTCCTATGTTTCCTATTTTTCAACTTTACTTAGAGAAGGTTTGAGTTAATAAAGGGCATACGATAATCCTAATTGGGTTCCAACTTTCCTTGTACATATTTTTGTCACTAAAACTTATGTGAAGCTTGATGTTTACTCTTTAGCTACTAAAGCAAAGTCTATGAAGAATGTGAAGAGCTTAAAAAGAGAATTAACAAATAAATTAACTCCCAGCCAGCTTGTTAATTTTGCTAAGTGTCCTTTTTTCATTTTAATTGGACTGAAGGAAAGCACTCTCTCTCTATCTTTAGAAATAAATCATATTCATTTCAATTATTGCTAACTTTTTTAAACAATTTAGAGGCTCAAAAAGGAAGAATAAAAAAAGAAGTTAGAAATTAAAAATTTCCCTTGTTCAACTTGAATAATCTCCATGTTTACTTATTGGTCGCTGTAACTATTTTGCTTTTTAAGATATTTTGCACCTGGTAACTTAAGGTATATGATTGTTGAGGCATGTATTGTAAGAAATTTATTAGACACATCAACATATTTGTGGCCAGGCTATGTGAATGCGCGTCAATCAAGTGTCTCATATTACTTCCAGTCAAATATTTGGTTGGTCATCATTCAAGAATGGATCACCTTTACCTCTAACACCTCTTCTAATCAAGGCTTTGGTTATAACTCCCGCTTCCAAGTTTGATGTTGCTTTTCGTTTGTTTGCTATCAAAAGCATTTTTACTTCTGTTTGCTTTTACTTCCTACCACAAAAATTTAGTGTTATTATTAGCCTGCCAGGAGACAAAAAGATACTGGAACTATATATAGTCCCATCCCACTTACCCCAAAAGAAGGCTAAATAAAATTTTTAAAGGAAAATGACATGTAGGAATGCATAGTTGGTTAAAAATCTCAAGTTGATTGCTAATAATCTTCTTCTTACTGGGTTTGAAGATGGTAAAAGCTCTCAAATTTCCTCATGCCCACCACTTTGGAAGGATTGTTAAGTTTATATAGAATTAGTGTAGATTGACATGATATTTATCACCTTCTGTAGAGATCATACTCAACTTTGAGCTAGCAGCTAAATATTCTGGTTATTGATCTAGAAATCAAATCTTATATTTGCATAATAGAAGGATGTGACTACATATTTAAATTATTTTTCTCTTTTAAGGTAAATTTTCAACACTTTGATTGGTCAAGGTATATGTTATTTAAGAAAATTCTTAGGCATCAAAATCTGTTATTTGTTACTTATCACCCTATGGAGGAATGCCTCCTGCAAGAAAACCATAAATTAGCAATGAAAATTTACCTACGGAATAAATACCATTTCTAATTATAGATGAAAAATCAATATCCTTCGATAAAACCGTCATGAAAAATTCGATTTTGCTATGGACAAAATGTTCGTCAGTAAAGGTGGAGGGAAAGTTTCCCGGCAATTTTTTTGACATAATATAGCAATGAAAACATCATATCCATCAGTAAATTAGATAGACACACTTCTCACAATAAACTAGTGCTGGAGATTTACCGACGGATATATTTTTCTTCGGTGAATTTCCGACGGTATAACTACGCTATCGATAAATTTATGAGGAAATGATTGGTTCAGTAAGCAGCGTTGGGTTTTACCGATGGTAGTGTATTCCATCAATGATTTCCAATAGTCTGGCCACTCTGTCATTGGCTTCAAAGTACTCGTTTTAAAAAAATAAAAAACGATGTCATTTCAGTTCGAGGTTAAAGTCACACCAAAGCTTCCCCCTTGTTTTCTCCTCTGTTAATTCGAAAGTTTTTCTCCTACCTCATCATTGCTCCTCTCCTTCCTCTCCTCGCCATTGCTGTCACTCTTGTCATTCCTGTCCTTTTTGTCATTTTCCTCTTCGCCATCGGTCATCAACGCCATCTTCTTCCTTCACGTGCTTCAGTGATTTCTTCTGCATGTTGATTGAGGTAAGTAGGTTTTGTTATTTACTGGGTTTTTTGTACTTGGTTTAATTTGGGTATTTGTTTGTGGTTTGAACCTCTCATTTTAACTTGTAAGGATATTGAATTGGAGTTGAGGAATTTGTGTTGACTGTGATAGATTATGCCAAATTATTATGGTTTACATAATTATTGGGAGTGTTGAAGAGATGTAGTTAATGAATGAATTAGTAGGGTGAAGTTAATAAAGTATATGATGAAGTTGGCATATTTGATTGTATGTGTTGAAAGAATGGCTATAAGTATGAAAACAAAGGCTAGGAGGAGTGTTCTTTGTCTTCTTTGACATCACCCCCTCTAGATGACATTATATGGTTCATCAATTAGGAAAATAAAGAATGGTATAACAATTGGACTAAGAATAATATGCCTATAGAAAAGATCATAATCTTAAATATTGATAGGGTCTTTCGTATCAATTTTTTTACTTTTTTTTAAATTAGGTGTTTAGGTTCTTATTAATTGGAACATGAGTTTATGCATGATTCTTGATTGAAATTGATTAAAAATTTAGTGCATAATATGAGTAAGTGAATACTCTACAAAATTTGACTTTATGAATTCTATAAAATTAAATTTGTTAATTAATTATGCTTTGATTTGACTTGAATGATCATGTGAGAATTTTTGGCTTTTATGTAACATTTTTATTTCTTATGTGGATATTTTCTTTAATTTTAAATTTCTAAAACTTGAATATCATTTTTCTAAAGTTAGATGTGACATATGTATAAGCATTAAAATGATAAATACACCTAGGATTTAAGTTTGAGCTAAATTGTCTACCTTTTAATATAGTAATCTATTAGTAATCCCCTTTAAGCTTAATTAAAAATTATATCCTTTTTCTTTATTACCCTTTTTTAAAAAATACCTAGAGTCTCAAAGAAAAACAAATTATTTACTTCTTAATTCATGATTAGTAGAGATTTTACTTATATTGTGATGTCTTTGGTAATAGGATGCAATAACATTAACGTAGGGGAAAAGGTGAAATATATGATGGCATAAAAAGGAAAATTTCATATTAATCCAAAAGGTGTAGACAAATGTGAAAAAAAAAGATGAAATAAAGTTTTAAAAATTGATTA
>JAOSBO010042836.1:0-10815 GCA_027563915.1 Erythroxylum rotundifolium | reverse complement strand
TAGGGTTGATCTTTTGAAACTTAGTGGATTCTATCCCTGAAAAATCGTTTTGAACCGTGATAGCCTGCGCCCATTTTTAAGAGGATTTTATCAATTTGATTACTAAATTAGTTTTTGTCAATTGCATAATTCCCAAAAATCCAAAAATATTCTTTTATACTTTCTCTCCAATTTTAATTACTTTTACCAGTTCTTTCAATGACCCAAAACCCCATTTTATCAACTTTGATTGCAATTTTTGGTAATTAGGCTAGCTTAGACCTTTTGCACTAGGTTCTAATTAAGTGAGGCGACCCGAGGTTGCATCCTGTATTGCAATCTTTGGAATTATTATTTTTGACCAATTTTCAAGGATCGATCATAAGGTCGAATCGACAAAGCCGTGATCACTTATCTTGCTTCATTCCTAATTTATTCAAATGAAGAAGGTACATGGGATAAAGAATTGGTCACTCCTTGGTATTTTGTTTTGAATTGTTAAAAACCATAGGAGTGAGGCAAAAAATTGAGCAACTAGCTGCGAATATAGGTCAGAATAAGTTCATTCGACGTGACTTGCCTATTTACCCTACTATGACTCTAGAGCTTTTCACTATAGTCCGTTATTGATAGTTATGCATTAGTATATGTTTTCATAAGTAATTGGCATGTTTTTCTTGCATAATAGTTGATTATTGTTGTAGTTTAGGATTCATATTGTATATTTTCATTTAGTTTGAGCTATATTGTTGTTCTTTCATGTTTGATGTTAATTTTGGGTAAGAATTGATTATTTTTATATAGGAAGGAAGATAAAGTAATTTGGAGATTGAGATAGAGATCAAAGAGGAGAAGAGGAGAGGAGACATTCTATTGCAAATTCCAATGATCATAGGAATTAGCATTATACAGGGTTAAATAAACTTAAGGGGTTTAGGGACTATATAACACATTAACCCTCCACAGATGAAATAGGAGGGAGGTTGATAGCTGTTTTTTGCATGATGTTTTAGGGTGTAACTTGTTATGAAATTAGTGTGAATTTGAGTGTTGAGTGTGCATTTAGGTTTAATTATGTTAGTTTGTGTGTTTAAGTGCTTTTATGGGTTAGTTTGAATCTTTGAGCTTAATTGTTATATTTTTTAGGTACCTTGATGTGTGTGTGTGTGTTAGTGTTTTACATACCTTGATGGGTGTGTTAGTATTTCGAAGAGTTTTGGGCTGAAGACATAGGCCACAATCATGCACAGTAGGACAAAATCGTGACAGAGAAGGAAGAGCCAGCAGCAGCTAGGCCACGATCATGCACTTGGGCCAAAATTGTGACAGAGAGCACTTAATCAAGCCACAATCATGCATATTAGGCCACGATAGTGACAAAAAGGTTAAGGCGTTAGCCACGATCATGCCCTGTGTCAGGCTGATATAGAAACTCGAGTTTCAAGCAATTTTTTGGACCGGTTCAACCCCAACTTTGACCTAGAACCTCCAAAGTATAAATAGAATATGACAAGACAGAAGCTACAGCTCGAGAGAGTCTAAAAAAGAGAGCAATCCCATAATCCAATTCTGAAAAACCCAGAGAGAGAATAAAGAGATTAAGGAAGGAGACAAAAGAAGAGAGACACGGAGAAGAGTTTGACACGACGTACTTCCCGAAACAAGTCGTTTCCTGTTGTTGCCACTTCCTCGGCCCCGTTCTTGACATATTTTCCCTTTATTTTATTTTTATTCATATATAGAACTGAAATAAGTGTTGAGAGTATATTGTGTTGAGTGTTGAGCTGTGTTTACACTCACCTTTGGATTTCGATTTTGGTGATTAATAAAATCTTATTTGATTCTGTTTTTTACTAATTTAATTGTGGTTTAATTCCAGTTCTTCATAACTTGGCAATAGACTAAGAGGGTGACCTAATTGAAAATAATTAATTTGGGCTAATGAGAGTTAGGTGAATTGACCTAATCAAATCGGTGGAGTCATGTAACGAGAGATCGAGGATACATTTCTGGTAGGTTAATAGACAACTTG
Source organism: Erythroxylum rotundifolium (assembly GCA_027563915.1). Classification (NCBI taxonomy): domain Eukaryota; kingdom Viridiplantae; phylum Streptophyta; class Magnoliopsida; order Malpighiales; family Erythroxylaceae; genus Erythroxylum; species Erythroxylum rotundifolium. The sequence continues at coordinate 8,804 of JAOSBO010042836.1, read as the reverse complement.
GAACTAATTTGGGTTTTAGGTCAATCGCGAATCGAGAGATCATGATTCCATAATTTGAATTAAGGATTATCAATTAGGGTTAAGAATTATAACTCAAGAGAGAATAATTCAACCTAGGACTGTCTAGACTTGTTAAGTCGAGAATTACATAACTGATTAGGTTTTGTTAATTTAAAATCAAAATCCCCTTTCTCTCACTCGGTAGTTTTTAGATAGGTTTAGGATTAACTTATGTGATTTGTTATCTTGTTTAGACTTCTACAACTCAATTCTTTAAATTGATTATCAATTGATTTATTTTCTTCAGTAGTTGTTAATGTTGGTTTGTTGCAAACTTAACTGACCTTAGATTTTAGGACTAGTTTACCTTCCTTGTGGTATCGACACCTTAGGTACTAGACGAATGACCCTTATGCTTGTAGAATTTACCAAGGTCATAAATAGCAAAACTTAGCACATGTAACCTTGAGCAAATAAGTTTTTGGCACCGTTGTAAGGGAATGCAATTAATTTATATAGTTTAAGTCATTAGAATAGTTGTAATTTTTGTTTTCACTTTTCGTTTATTTATTTTAGGAATCGTGCTATTGCATGAATACAAGAGTCATGAGGGGTTCGAGTTATGCATATGAGAGTAGATTTAGATATAACGCCATTATAACGAACTTTGAGGAAAGCTCGGTGAGATGAAGAAGAAGAGATCGAGAAATCACAAATGGTTGAGGAATTTTAAAGAAATATGGATCAGGAAATTAACCTTGGGAGGCAATAATAGAGGATCCCCATGGATTTTATGAGGCTAGGGTTTAACCCAGCAACCCAATGAGTGGCTAGACCACCTGTTCAAGCAGTCTCGTTTGAAATCAAGTCAGCCCTCTTGAACATGCTTCAACAAAACGTCCGATTCTATGGATTGGTGAATGAAGATCTGAATGCACACATCGTGAGTTTCCTCGAGATCTGTGATACCTTCTGGTATCACCAGATGTTGGAAGATGCTATCAGGATTAGGTTGTTCCCTTTCACGCTTAGAGATAAAGCAAAGTTTTGGTATCATTCACTGAGCCCTGCTAACATCACAATGTGGGAGAACTAGTGCATGCCTTTCTTGAAAAATACTTCCCGTTGACAAAGACCACGAAGATAATTAAGGAAATTATCGATTTCCATCAAAGAGACAAGGAGTCCATTTACGAAGTGTAGGAGCGTTACAAGGACCTACAGAGGAGATGCCCACACCATAACTTACCTAAGGAATTCCTTCTGTAGACGTTCTACAATGGAGTGAACCCACCTACTAGAGACACGATTGATGTGGTGTCAAGAGGATCTTTAATATGGAAGATAGTTGATGAAGCAAAGGAGCTGATAGAAGAGATGGCCAATAACAACTGCTTATGGGCAAGTGAGAGAAGTAGGCAACCTAATACCGTTAGAGAGCATAAGGGAGTTGTCGCAATCGATAAGATGGTAGAGATGCAAGCTAAGATCAACAATTTGACATGATAAGTCACCAAGACGAAGGCATCATCTTCAGCTCAAGTGAAGGCCGCACAGTTGAAGTGTGAGTTATGTAGTTAGATCATGATATGGTGGACTGCTACTTGAGAAGAGAAGATAACACGGAGCAAGTAAATTATATCTGGTCACAATTTAGACAAGGAGGGGGTAATAATCCCTACTCTAACATATACAACCCCAAGTGGAAGAATCACCCCAACTTCTCCTGGTCAAACAATAATAATGGAGGGCAGTTCAGGCCTTAGGAGCAATTGAGCTTCCAGCAGGAAAAAACAAGCTCGATGGATTTGAAGTTGGACAAGATTTTGGATAAGATAGGAGGTATGGAGGAGGCATATAGGATGATAGAGAGTAAATTCGAGCAAGTTACAAAGAATCATGCCTCATCTGTACATAATTTAGAAGTCCAAGTGGGCCAGTTAATAGAAACAATGTTGACTCAGAATACTGGAACTCTTCTAAGCAACACTGAGTCCAATCTGAAGGAGCACATCATGGTCATAAGTTAGACTCAGGATAAAGAACCTATACAAGTGGAGGAGGACGAAGAGAGGAAGGGGAAGGTAAAGAAGAACTTCCAAATGAGACTATGAGCAAGTTAGTTCAAGTAACCCAACGGATATTTCCATACCAATTTTTTGCTCAAAAGGAATTATATGCTAAGAGGGGAGTAAAGAAGTTGCAAGAGATTGAGCAAAATAAGACCAAGGACGTGACAGAACTAGTATAGTTGAAACTTAAATTATAAGAGTCTGTCATAGAGAAGGGTAAGGAGCAACCACTAGAAGACAACCCCAACATAGTAAAGAAGGATAACCCAGGGGACTTTTTCATCCCATGTATGATCAACAAGATCATTATAGATAGGGAATTTGCGAACTTAGGCGCAAACATAAATATGATGCCCTCAACTCTTAGTCTTAAATTAGGGTTATGAGAGTTAGTACCCACTAAGTTTTTTTTTAAGATGGCTAATAGGACTTAGCATAAACCGATGGGTATCAGACAAGATGTGTCGATAAAGGTAAGTCAATTTATCTTTCCCACGGATTTCAATATTTTGGATATCATTGTAGGTGAGAACACCGTGATGATTCTTAGACGACCATTCTTGGCCACTGCACGCTCAATTATTGATGTGGATGGGGGAGAATTAACTTTACGAGTAGGAAAGGGGAGACTGACCTTCAAGGTGACTGTTAAAGAGTACGGAGCTCCTTCACTGCCAATGGATCACAACAAAACTGAACCTTTAGGAGAATGAGAAGACATTAAGGATCCTGCAAATGCTTTCCCTAAGAAGTGCTCGTGAAGGAGAAGGGGAGGCAAAGAAAATTGCAAAGACGATGGTAATTACAATATGGTAGCTGAGGTTCAGACTTTGCGATTAACGGCGATGCTACTATCGGACCATTCGTTCAAACCACCTTTAGCATAAAAGGAGGGTCGAGCTACCAATGCTAAAGGAAGCACAGCATGGCAGGCAAACCCATGGAAAATAACTAGTTTCTTTTGAAATTCATAATTAGTTTTAATTTTGTTTTGGTTGAATAAAATCGAGAAAGACTAGGTTTTCAAAATTTTTATGGCGGATTATGTAAGTATGGAAGAGAGATGAAAGAGGAAAACAAAAGGACTAGAAGTGAAAAGACTTGAAAAAGAACAAAGGACATAAATTTAGAGGTGGTGAGAAGCCGCTGGCCACGATCGTGGCCTGCGACTATATAGAAACAAGGGAGGGCACAAATTTTTAGTAGACTTTTTACCATTTTTCCCTTTTACCGTCTATATATTTAATTCTCACTTCATTTTCACTTTCATTTTATCTCTCTAGAAATTAAGCATCCAAACACTCTCACCTCTCACTAGAAATTTCAACCTTCTCAAATTTTTCCACAGTTTGCCTAACCATGCCACGCATTAAACAAAAAGCCCGAAGAGAGTCATATGGATGACAACAAGTCACGGGATGGGGGTGAAGGAACCGAGCAGAAACACCATTCCCGATCTACATCGAGGAGGAATGTACTCATTTTCGATCCCTTCATTCTAGGAAAATTGTAGTTCCTAGGTACTTTGATGTGGACAGGTTAGATAGACTAGAATTGAATAAGCGAGTAGAGAACCTAGCCGGGAGAATCCATTGGGGAAATTCATATAGTTTCAATTCCCTGTTTATGAAGAGCTAACCCTAGAATTTTTCACAACCTTGACCTTTGACCCTAAGAACATAAAAGAATTGTGGTTTAGATTAGGAGGACGAGCATATATACTAAATGTTGAAATTATGTGCGAGATGTACAAATTCCCTAAATCCTTCATCGTCGACCAACATGATAATTTTTGTCCTTCCCAATATTGGAATGAGCTTACTGGGATTGAGCATTTCTATGCCAAGAATGCACATAACAACATTATCCAATTCCATGACCACTTGTTGCTGCACAAATTTATGTGTCAGCTAGTTTTTGATAAGTCATAAACCAACAAGTGTTCCGTTAAGGAACTTTTTATATTGTGGTGCATGGACCATAGCATTCTGGTATGCATATCTACGTATGTGCTGAATGACATTGCTGCAAAGAGCAACCATCTTGGAATGGGATACTTAGTATCTGCCATTGCCGAACATTTTGGTGTGGAACGAAGGGGGTTAACAGTTCACCTCCCTGACTTCCTCAACCACCATCAGCTATTTTGTGGAGAGATAATCCATTTCACCAATATGAGTCTACAGGATATCAATGAAAAGACACTTGTGTTGACTAGGACAGGTAAGGTGAGTTCAAGCTCTGCGCCATCTCGGTAGGTACAGGTGGACTTAATAAGTGAAGAATCAGAAGAAGAGGAAGAAAAGGACCAACGCTGAACGAAGGTTTTGGATGCAATTTTTGAAACCAACAGAACACTAAAGGAGGAGGTGCATACATAATGACGTCAGAGCCGAGAGATCCAACAACTCCATTGGTGCTTCGAGTCTCAAGGTGTTCGATTACCACCTTTAACACTAGTTGTTTTTATTTCGAGTCTCCATAAGATCTATTTCTAACCCAGTTGTTTGTAGTTTTCTTCCCTAAATTAACCTTCAGTTCTAGGTTGTTTATGTTTATGTTTATTTCTATTTTTATTTTCATTTTCAATGATATTTGTTTACTTCAATTCTTGTCCTTTCTTTTGTTTTGTGTGCTTGTGTGTGTTTCCTTCTCACATTGACGACAATGTGTTGTTCAAGTGTGGGCAGGGATTCGGTGTTTTTTTCTTTTATAAGTGATTTTCAATACTAATGATAGTATTAGGTTACATTGTGTGAAGTGTGTCAATGTGTCAATGGCTTAGATTGAGTGAAATTCTTTTAATTTTGGACATAGTCTATTAGGTTATAAACAATAATTAGCTTACGAAATTAGTGAATTAAGGGGCTTTTGGATAAATATACAGCCTAATTAGGACTTAGTGTCAATTTAACACCCTTTAGGTTATCACATTCATTCATAATTTGAGATTTTTTAGCTTAAGTAGCTTAACTAGTACTTTTCATGAAAATGAATAGCTAAAAGCAACAAGGTAGGCAATAAATTTGAAAAAAATGTTTCGTTAAATAAATCACTATTCTACTGGCCTTCAACTTATGAATAGAACTAGTATCCGGTTGAAAACGTGATAATAGTTGAGTAATCAAATCGATATGCATCATAAATGTGTGCCTTCATGTCAAAAGGCTATAATGACTTTCAACCAAGTTGTTTAATAAAATGACTTAGTTGAGTAATTGGATCGACATTCATCACAAATGTTCGCCTCTGAGTAAAAGACTAAGTTTGAGTTTAAATAAATTAAAAAAGTGTGTGTTTTAAATAAAATCCTACCAATCTCATGATAACCTTCAATTTTCATGGAATATATTTAGGAACAATTATAAAGTCTGAGGGGCCCAAAAAAATTATTAATGTGTGTGTACAATAGAAAATGGTAAATAAGTTAACACTTAAATCTCGATTAAGTTGATATTTAGTTCAAAGCTCCTAGACACATATTTTGCATGTTAATGATTTGACATAAATTGAATGATTGTGTCCAAGATTAAATTTAATTCATAAATATTAGAGTCGTCACCTCATTATTGCATTGTGTTGTTATGTGCTTGTTGTTTTGTTTGCTTAAGGATAAGGAAACGTTAAGTGTGGGGATGTTTATTGTTGTGTTTTGGATGATGTTTTAAGGTAATTTGAGTCTTGAGTATGCATTTAGGGTTCAATTATTTTAATTTGTGTGTTTAAGTGTTTTTATAGGTTAGTTTGAATCTTTAAGCTTCATTGTTATATCTTTTAGGTACCTTGATGTGTGTGTTAATGTTTCAGGGTAAACGATGGAGATCAGAGAAAATTCAAGGAGAATCTTTGAGTTTAATTGTTATATCTTTTAGGTACCTTGATGTGTGTGTTAGTGTTTCAGGGTAAACAATGGAGATCAGAGAAAATTCGAGGAGTTTTAGGTCGAAGACATAGGCTACAATCGTGCACAGTAATCCATGATCGTGATAGAGAAGGAAGAGCTAGTAGCAGCCAGGCCACGATCGTGACCAAAAGCATTCAGTCAGGCTACGATCGTGCACATTAAGCCACGATCGTAATAGAAAGGTTAAGACACTGACCACGATTATGGCTGGCAGGGCCACGATCATGCCCTACATCGAGCTTATATGGAAACTTGTATTTTGAGCTATTTTTCGGACCGTTTCGACCCTAACTTTGACTTAGAACCTCCAAAACATAGATAAAATATGACAAGATAGAGGTTGCAGTTCTAGAGTGTTTGAAAAAGAGAGCAATCCCATAATCCAATTCCTAAAAACCTAGATAAAGAATCATGAGAATGAGGAATGAGACAAAGGAATAGAGATACAAAGAAGAGCTTAAAGTGTCATACTTCCCGAAATAGGTAGTTTCTCGTTATCACCACCTCCCTGACTCTGTTCCCGATGTATTTTCCATTTATTTCAATTTTATTCATATAGAATTAAAATAGGTGTTGAGTGTATATTATGTTGAATGTTAAGTTGTGTTTACACTCACCTTTGGATTTTGATTTTGGAGATTAATAAAATCTAATTTGATTGTGTTTTTTATTGATTTAATTGTGGATTAATTCATGTTCTTCAAAACGTGGTAATAAACTGAGAGGGTAAGTTAAGTGAAAATAATTAAATTGGGCCAATAAGAGTTAAATGAATTTATAGGCAAAGGATTAAATCAAATCGGTAAAGTCATGTAATGAGAGATCAAGCATATATTCCCAGTAGGTTAATAGACAACTTGGAACTAATTCAATTTTTGGATCAATTGCGAATCTAGAGAATGTGATTCCATAATTTAAATTAGGGATTATCAATTAGGGTTAGGAATTATAACTCGAGAGAAAGTAATTCACCTTAAGACCGTTTAGACCCACTAAGTCAAGAATTGCATAATTGATTAGGTTTCGTTAACTTCAGATCGAAATCTCCTTTCTCTCACTCGTAGTTTCGAGGTATGTTTGGGATCGGTTTATGTAATTTGTTATCTTGTTTAGATTTCTACAACTCAATTCTTTAAATTGATTATCAATTGATTTATTTTCTTCAGTAGTTGTTAATTTAGGTTTGTTGCGAACTTAACTGACATTAGATTTTAGGACTAGTTTACCTTCCTCCTGGGATCGACACCCTATGTACTATACGAACAACCCATGTGCTTGTAGAATTTACCAATGTTATAAACAGTAAAACCTAGCTCGTGTAACCTTAAGTAAATAGAGACAAAATAGGAAAAAGTAATCTCTAGTCTTTAAATTCTTAAATTTAATTTTCTACAGTATGATTTTGTCTATTGTTTGTTATTAGTAATTCAATTTTAGTTTAATTTTTCCAAATGATTTCCTTTAAACAATTTTATTTCTTAAACAAAGTTTTATCTAAATTAATTGGTGTTTGGACATCAATCCCTATAGGATCGATATCTTAACTACATGTCATGACCTATACACTTACAATTTTTTAGCATAAAATAAGTAGTTTGTCTTGCATAAATTACACTCAACAAGTTTTTTGGCGTCGTTACCAGGGATTGATTTTTTAGCATCATATTTAATCTAGATTACTTTTCTTTAAGAGTTTTTGATACTTTTCCTGTGCAATTGCAAGTGAATGAACACAAGGGGCACGCGAAGAGCGAAAGAAGTTAGTGAAGACGAGTTTCTTGAGATCAGAGGCACAAAAGAGGGTTAAGATGAGTGAAGCGTATAAATTTCACACCGAGAGATATGGTTGAGGAAGGAGCACAAGGAGGACCATACAAGACACTGATGGATTTCATAAGGCAAAGATTTAGTCCTCAAGGAGTTGTGAGACCAGTGGTTCAAGCAACCAATTTCTAGGTAAAGCCGACACTTCTCAACATTTTTCAAAATAGTGTACAATTATATGGCTTGTCCAACGAGAATTTGAAAGCCCACATCACCATTTTTTAGAGGTTTGCGACACGTTTTGGTTTAACGAAATGTTCGATGACTCGGTGAAGCTAAAATTATTTTCTTTCACATTAAAGGATCAAACAAAGGCATGGTACAACTCGCTAGATACGCGAGAGATTACCACTTGGGAACGGCATGTTCAAGCATTCCTTTCCAAATACTTTCCATTGACCAAGAAGATGAGGATTATCAAATAGATTACAATTTCCAGCACAACGATAAGGAATCTCTCTATAAAGCTTGGGATAGATTTAAAGAATGCAGAGAAGTTGTCCCCATCATAACCTTCCAAGGGAGTTCCTGTAGCACCCTACTCCTGCAAGGACCCGAACCTGACATCGTAGGTGATATCCGAGTCCGTGCCCCGCAAGGGTGGCATGCTAAAGCACTCAATCATTCAGAAATCGATATAATTTTTAATTTTTTTTAATCACAAACACAATATGCAAAAATTTATAACCAATTTAGGCCCACTTTCCTTTATAAACATTTCCGATTAATATAATACAATCAACAAGGTCATAAACAGCCATTTGGGCCTGATCCGCATCTTCATCTTTTGGTTTTACCCTTGGAGGTCAAATCAAAAATTTAATTCCAAGGATTGCAATATAGGATGAAACCTCGAGTCATCTCACTTAATTGGAACCTAGTACAATAGATCTAATCTAGCCTAAATATCATGAAATGCAACTAAACTTAGGAAGGGGGTTTGGTTCTTTAGAAAATTAACAAAATTAAACTAAGTGAAAAGGAAATGTGTAAAAAGATGTTTT
>JAOSBO010042826.1:0-10815 GCA_027563915.1 Erythroxylum rotundifolium | reverse complement strand
TGATTTCCTTTTTTTTTATAACCTTTACCAAGCCACCCCTCAATCTCTTACTGAAACAGTGTTCTTCTTGATTTTGATTCCTTTAATTCCAATACTGTTCTTTTTACAAATTTCAATCTCATTTTGGTTCAAGTGATTTGTTATAACACTCGAGTATCGAACCATCTCTTCACCTTGTAATCTAACATTGGAGCTTGCAATTGACTATTGGATAATTGATCCATTACCTTGTAGTTTAACATCAATGATTTCTAACATCTTTAAAATACAATCTTTAACATTTTTTGTAAGTCTCTTCACTCTGAGATGCTTTTGTAACCAATTGAACATATAGCCCACATAATTCTTTATACCGTATACTTTGACATACCTTAGGATCCAAATTGCTAATGTTAATTCCAAAATTTTCAATTCTCACAAACCCAAGTTTTGCTTTACGTGTCCACCTTTTCAATATATACTGACTTGGGTTCTCTATAATATTTTTCACAGTAAAAACTTTCAAAACATGAGAACATAAAATTCCAACAAACTCAAATTTTCTATAGCTACATCAACTTTTTCATTTGATGAATCATAAGTAACTGTATAGTTATAACTCTTCTTATGAGGGGTAATTTGATATTTTATGATTGATTTAACCTCCCCAAATCTTTCAATACAACAATTATGAGACTTACACTACTCATTTTGAAAGCACTTGAACACCTCAAGAGTATAAACACTTGCTGCATGTTTCAAAGTTTCAACTGGATTCAATAATGAGGGAATAATTATACTTGATTTAAAATCAGCCTTTAACTCTTCATATCTATAATCTTCAAAGAGTCTCTCAAAGTGATGAAAAAGCTCCAAGAATTTGTGTTAATAACTGACATACCTCTTGAAAACACTATTCATGCTCTCACTTTTTTGCGTTGTTGTCATGTCGGCACAAAACATTTGTCTTTCATACACTAAAGCCCATTTTTCTTTATCCCAAACATGCGCCTCAACCAATCATTGTTTTCAAGTCCGTATTTACGGAATATATCATTCCATGCATTTACAAAATCTTCCTGTTCTTCAAAATCATATATGCATGAGCTAAAATCTTTATAAAAATCTTTGAATTGGGAGAAAACACCACTTAAATGGATGACCGCATTTTGATAAGTGTGCCAAATACATAAACAATGATGAGTTTGAGGCCATCTTAGTACTAGAGCCTTTGTCATTGTTACATCTTGATCTGTAAGAATAGTTTAAGGTCTTTTATCACACATAGCTTTCGCAAAAGTATCAAATAACCATTTAAAAGTGAGGGATGTCTCATCATATAACAATGCAACACCAAAGATTGTAGTTTGCTTGTGGTGATTTACACCTACAAGCAATGCAAGGGGATGACCTTCATTGTTCTTCTCGTAAGTTCTGTCAAAACAAACCACATCACCAAAATTTGAGTAATCTGCTCTCATCTTTGCATCTAACCACAAAATGTTGGATATTAAATCATCCTCATCAACTTGGATAGATAAAAAAATTTCAAATCATTAAATTACATTTTATGCAAATATTCCAGAATACCTCTTCTTTAGCCTCTTTTCACATCTCTCGATCCTTTAGACCATAAGTAAATTTTTTAGTCATCTATTATGAAACCTAAATTTTCTGACCACCTACTCGCCTAACCATGACATTATGAGATGCCTTTGGTGGGATTTGTACATCATTTGCCATTTCAATTTGCATTGTTGCAGGTAAACTTATTTTTTGATGAGATTTGTGTAAGTGTGTTTTGTTTGGACTCGAGAGGTAGTGATTATGCTCCTCAATAAACTAAACCACATGGAATTTTCCGCTTCTTCGAAAACTGACTCTCATTTTAGCTTACATCCAAACTTTATTTCAGGGAGTTTTTCTCTCATATAAATATCTTGTTTGTCTTTTACTTGTTGACTTTCATTACTACAACAAAACATTATGTGAATGAAGTTTCCAGATTTATATTTGTGGTTTCTGCTTCTCGTTATCCCAATCTCTACTTTTTTAGCATATGCCAAATAGAATTGGTAAGCATCTTCTTCTGTCTCAAACTCCATTCAAATTTTTAGTATTAATTTTTTGGATACTTCACTTGAGTTGGTAGCTTGTAACTCCTGATTACTGGTTAAACTTATGACAGCTATAAGCTCATCTTCACCTTCACTCCTGCCAACTTAATTACCATCTTTAAAATTTAACTGACGACAAGACGAAGATACACCCACCATTGAACTATTAACTTTGATCTTGAAGTAAAAACCTTAAAACAAATGAAAAAAAATGAAAATGGATACTTCACTTTTATGATATAGACCAAGTGTCGAATTAACAATTTAATTAAGAAGGAAAAATAAATTCTTTAGCATTAAACTTAAATAAATATCTAACAACTGGTGTTAAAAAATTGTTTAAAAAATATTTGGTTTCTCTGTTTGGTGTTTCTGCATATTGGTAAACCAGAAATAGAAAGAAAGGAAAAGGAAAAGGCATCAACCTCACTAAAGCTAGAATAGAGCTGATTGATACACAACAAAATTAGATTTTATAAAAACTTCATATTGTGGTGGGACAAGGTTGGAACGGATTTATTGAAACAATCTTTTTCTTTTAAAGAATTAAAATAAAAGCTACTTCCTTTTATCACAATCAATTAAGTGTTATCGTATGGAAATCAAGTTTGAATGTGATATATAAGAGACATCACCTAACAAATAAGAAGTTACATGAAAAACTCAACCTATCTCATTAAAGTATTAGACTATACAACATAAGGTCTATTTGCTACAGAAAAACATGTACATTGGTTTGGTAGTTGAACTAAAATTAGATTAAAATTTATGGAATATAACTACGTTCATGAGCAATGGACAATGGTAGCAGTGTAGGCTTGTCTTGTAGCATCAATGTCTGTGCTCATGAGACAAAATCTTATTCCTACCAAGCTCCACAAAGTTGGAACAAATTAATTGACATAGAGGATCTGAACCCATCACAAGAACCTCAAGCCTATTCAAAAAGGAATACTTATCCTAACCTTACCAAGAAAATCCATTATGTAGACGCGAATCATACCTTGAAGACATTCTAATACTGCCAAATGTCAAAAGCTTGATTCCTTTTGACAACTAAAACACACTAAAGATCGAACGAATGATCGAAGAAATGCCAACGCACGCAACAATTATGAGTAATCTTCATAGTTCTTTATCCTATAGCATGGGAATTGAAAACTGAATTAGGTACACTTGTCAGTCATTAAAAAACAAAGTTAAATAGAATTAGAAGAAACTCTCAAGTGACCAGATTAATGAAGTAGCTTATGTCATGAAAATGAAAAATGAATCAGATTAGCATGAAAGTAATTGTCGATCGAGAAGCATTGAAGTTATGCAACTGTAATGTCAAACTTATTTTCCCTCAACGTGAGAAATGTACAAGCATGCTAAATTAATATTTACAAAGCTAAAAGCTTGAAACATGAGTTAGGACTCATAAACAAGCATAATCAATCAAAGATAAACCATATTTGAACCATTCATAGGAATTGAACAAAAAGTGAACTTAAGTTGAAATTCGGGTAGACCAAATGAATAGTAACCAATTAACTTTGAAAAATCATAACTTGGGGTACATACTTGATATCTCTTCCTCTTCATAAGGTCTAAATGGTTGTAGAATATCATAGGAAGAGGACGTCTGTGTTAAAAGTTATATCATGCAAAAAGCGGTCGTCCTCTGTAGGTGACCTAAAATGTGCACCAATTTTGAAGAATAAAATGTACTAATTGGCTATGAATTATGGGCAAGAAAGGTGTCATTCTCTTCAATGTCTTAGCTTTCAAGTAAAAATTTCCTTGCTAAATTTAAACAACAATAAGGCACCTAAAACATTTTTCTCCCACAACTACTCTATCAGACCTAACATTCCAAATCCAATGCCTAAGTTTGCACATGCATAACTTCATGTAAAAAAACTATAAAAATGCTCCAAAATATGAAAAATTTTCCTTAAGATGTCTACATATAGTGCATACATGTCTTGCTAACAATATATATGAATATATTCATGGTTCTCCATCAATTTTCAACACAAATTCATCATCCTAATCACTATTTAGGGATTTAGGGTTAGGTGTTTTTGAGTGTGAGTTCTGTCTATAAGAAATCGAAGAAGAGATGCAATTTAGTTAAGGCATAAACACAAGACAGTAAGGAGCTCATGCATTAGTGGAGCACGTGAGATGCACAAAATGTACATGTGAAAGAAATAAAGGGCGTGGACATAAACGGATTATAATAGCTACTTGTGATCTATAAATACATTAAATTAAAGTCACACATTGACACACATTGTTTTCTGATTCAAGAAAGAAAAGAGTTAGAGAGTTGCTAGAGTGCTTACTGAAGAGCACTAGAGAGTTTTAGATAACTCTTGCAAGTGTTTAAAACCATCTCTTATAACAAATTCTTTCATTGAATAATGAAACCACCATCTTGAGATCCTTGGATGTCGATAGCAATTAAGCTATCGAACCAAGTAAAAATTATGTGTTCTTTATTTTTTGCTACTCTTGAAATTATGCAAAATTAAATTTAGTACCATTAGTCTTTTGTGGTAAAAGATGACATAAAAGAAAGGAAGTTCCTAACATTTATGGTATCGGAGCCAATTCATAGCATTCTGAGCATTCAAGCATTCAAGGCTTATCAAGAAAGTGAAGGTACAATTTTTTATAAGTAAGCATAAATCTTCATGCCATTTTTTTGATATACTTGTTGTAGTCAAGACACCATCAAGAATTCATTTTTCTTGTCTTCTTTTAAATTTTGTAACAAAATGGTGGGCAAAGAAATGGATGTATTTACTAGTAAAGAAGATTTTACAAGCTGGAAACTTTAAATGTTAGCTTTACTTGAATCTTACGATTGTTATGATGTAATTGAACAGTAGTATGATACAGAAACATATCCTATTAAGAATCTTACATTACAAAGGCTTGCACATTGCAAGTTAATGCTTCATTTATCATCTATTGTGATAAGGAAGTGAAAAATTGTAATACTGCAAAGAAACTGTGGATGAAGCTTGAAAAACTCTATGCTCAAAGATGTTTGCCTAATAAGATGACACTGTTACATAATCTAGTCAATTATAAAATGAATACTACTATATCTTGATGTTAATCTGGATTACTTCTTTAAATTGGTGCAAGATTTAGAAGCTACAGGTGAAAAGATATTAGAAGATCATTAAGCTGTGGTAATTCTAAAAGCCTTACCATCAACCTTCAATGCCTTCAAGAAGGTGATTAAGCATGCCAGTGGAGAATCACTCATTGTCAAGAGGGTGTGGACTCACTGATGGAGGAAATCATGGACAACAATCCATTCAAGAAGGAACCATATGTCATGTTTATTGATAATAAACAAGACAAGAAGCATCAACAAAAGAACAATAAGAAGGGAAATTGGTAGAACGGGAATGGCAGAGATAAGCAGACTAAAGAGAACGCAAAAAAGAAGAAAAAAGATTGAAGGCAAAAAGTGTTTCTACTGTGGTAAAGAGGGGCATTTTGCTAGAGACTGCAGAAAGAAGAAAAGGGACAAGGCTGCACAAGGTGGAGATGCTAGAAATGTGGAGAAACCCGAAGACTCTAATGGTGATCAGCTGCTTAGAGTTACTAAAAAGAGTGAAGATCTCAGCAGAGAATAGATCTTTGACTTAGGCTATACAATACATATCGCTCCTCACAGAGATTGGTTTACCACATTCGAGCCATTTAATACTAAAATGAAGATGGAAGACTCGGGACAACAACAAGTTGAAGGCATTGGAAATGTTTCCATCAATATGTTTGATGGAAAGAAACGAACCTTAACCAATGTCATATTTGTGTTTGGAGTGAGGAGAAATCTTATATTTGAAAGCATTTTTTATAAGCAAGGCTTTCAGATAAGATCTAAGGATGCACTTAGAGAAATTCTAAAGGATGGAAGAGTGATTATAAGAGGAGTTGAAAGGGGTGGGCTTTATTATGTGATAGGCACTACTAAAGTGAACCTAACTGCTGGAAATGCAGAGCTAGATTCAACTAAGCTATGGTACTCATGATTGGGACATGTAGGGAACAAGAGTTTGATGCATCTTTCTAAACAAGTACTAGTTCTAGAAAAAGTCATACGGAAGATGGAATTATGTGAATCATGTGTGCTAGGAAAGCACCACAAAACCAATTTTTTGAAAGGAGCTCACTGGGCTAAAAAGATCATGAAATATGCTCAAAGTGATCTTTGGGGGCTAACTCAAGTATCCACTGCAAGAGGGAACATATTTTTTATGTCCATCATACATGAAAAATCTAGGAAATGTTAGGTCTATCCTATGAAAAGGAAAGATGAAGCATTGGAAATCTTCATCAAGTGGCATAAACTAATGGAAAATTAGATAGGAAAGAAGCTAAGGTGCCTAAGGACAGACAATGGTCTTGAATACTGCAATAAAGATTTTGAAGACTACTGCAGCAAGAAAGGTATTCAGAGGCACAAAATAGTTAGAGCAACACCTCAGCATAATGGTGTAGCTGAAAGGCTTAACAGAACACTCCTAGAAAAAGCTAGATGTATGCTACTATCATCAGGATGTTCACAAACACTATGGGGTGAAGCTATTAAGACTACAGTTTATCTAGTAAACAAATTGCCTACATCAGCCAATGCACCATAGGAAATCTAGAATGGAAAGAAGCTTAACTTGACTCACTTAAGAGCCTTCGGTTGTACTACTTATGAACACCAAAAGGAAGGTAAACTGGAACCTAGAGCAATTAAAGGAGTATTCTTAGGCTATCCAGAAGGAATTAAAGGCTATAAAATCCTACTACTTCAATAGAAATCTTGTATATTCTAACCTATAAGAGGAAATCAAGAGCAACTGGGATCACCAAGTACTTCAGTCCCCTTTTATGTGCCACTAGAAACAAAAACAGAAACAAAAGAAGACATCACACAACATCATGATAGGAGGTACACTTACTCTAATTTAGTTGAATATGCATGTCATGTTGTAGAGTCCATAGATTGCAAGGGCACTAGAAACTAATGAAGAAGTTTTGAGGAGAGAGGATGCTGAATAGTGGAAGTTGGCTAGAAGGAATGAATATTTCTCTTTAATGAAGAATATGACTTGGGTACTAGTACCCAAGCCAACTAAAGTAAAGATAATTGAAACAGATGGTTGTTCAAGCTTAAAGAGGGGGTTATAGAGGCAGGACCCAACAAGGCTAGGCTTGTAACTAAGAGATATAGACAAAAGGAAGGAGTTGACTATAAAGAAAATTTTGCACCAGTTGTGAAATTCAAGACTATAACACTCATTCTAGTGCTAGCTATAACCTATGATTGGGAAATCTATCAAATAGAAGTCAAAACAGCCTTCCTATATGGAAAGCTTGAGGAAACTATCTAAATGAAGCAATCATTTAGTTTGGTAGATAAAAAAGCCTGATTATGTCTACCTACTTCAGAAATCACTATATGGGTTAAAACAAGCACTTATGCAGTGGAACAAGAAGTTTCATGAGGTTTTTACTAGCATGAAATTCACTAAAAGTGCCTCTGACTATTGTATTTACTATAAGGACCTAAGAGACACAAAAGTTGTCTTTATTCTATGTAGATGACTTCGTCATCACTAGAAAGGATCTAAGTAGAATTGAAGCGGTAAAGAATGCACTATGCAAGCACTTTGAGATGAAGGATATGAGAGAAGCACAAAAACTTTTAGGAATGCGGATAATCATGAATAGGAAGGAAGGAAAGCTAGACTGATTCAAAAGAACTATATCAGAAAAGTTCTTGCTCAATTCAATATAGAACAAGCAAAACCTAGTTTTGTCTATATAGGATCACATCTTCAAATGGCTTCTAGTAAGAGTCCTAAGAAAGAGGAAGAATAGAAAGATATGGTAAACTATCCCTATGATGTTGGAGTTGGAAGTATAATGTACATAATGCTTTGTATAAGACCTGAACTAGCCTATGCAATCAATATTCTAAGCAAATTCATGGCCAATCCAGGTTTTGAGCACTAGTAAGGGCTAAAGAATGTTCTCAGATACTTAGCTGGAACTATAAATTATGGATTATGTTTTATAAAGTTGAACTGGCTAAATGCAATGAGATATTCTTGTATGGTTTTATAGATGTAGATTATACAGTAGACAAAGACACAAGGAAATCACTATCAACATACTTCTTCACATTAGTAGGAAATTCAATCAATTGGAAAGTTCAATAACAATTAGTAGTATCTCTATCAACAACAAAGGTGGAATACTATACAATCACAGAAGGAGAAAAAGAGATAACATGGTTAACAGGCATCATAAAGGAAATCCACATCAATATAGCAACATCAACAATATATACAAACAATCAAAATGCACTTTACCTCAGTAAGGACGCAGTTCTGTATGAGAGATCCAAGCACATCGACGTAAAGCTCCACTTCATCAGAGATAGGATCGCTCAAGGACTCTTTACTATGAAGAAAATAACTAGTGACATAAACCTTCGGACTTTGCAAAGAAGAGTGTCACTCTAAGGAAGTCCACTTTCTGTAGAGACTATCTACAGATCAGTGAAGCCCATTGAAGACAACAATCATCAAAGACCCACTCTCAATCTCACGTTTGCAGTGAAAACTAGGGTTGGTTTCTAAATCTCCTACAAATCGATGAATAACGTGAAAAATAAAGGAGAAGGAGGGAATAAATGTGAAGATATTCACAGTTCTCCTTCAATTTTCAACACAAATTCATCAACCAAATCACTATTTAAGGATTTAGGGTTAGGTGTTTTTGAGTGTGTGAGTTATGTCTACAAGAAATCGAAGAAGAGATGCAATTTGGGTAAGGCATAAGCACAAGACAGTAAGGAGCTCGTGCATTAGTGGAGCACATGAGATGCATGAGATACACAAGTGGAAGAAATAAAGGGCATGGACATAAACAGATTATAATAGCTATTTGTGGTCTATAAATACATCAAATTAAAGTCACACATTGACACACATTGTTTTCTGATTCAAGAAAGAAAAGAGTAAAGGAGTTGCCAGAGTACTAGAGAATTTTAGAGAACTCTTGCAAATGTTCAAAAACACTCCATCTCTTGTAATAAATTCTTTCACTAAAGCTAGTGGAACCACCATCGTGAGATCCTTGGATGTTGATAGCAATTAAGCTACCGGACCAAGTAAAAATTTTATGTTCTTTATTTTTTGCTACTCTTGAAATTCTTTAAAATTAAATTCAATACCATTAGTATTTTATGTTAAAAGATAACACAAAAGAAAGGAAGGTCCTAACAATTTCCAATGGCACTGTCCCTGGCATGTCACAAATGGGGACCTGCCCTTGCTGTTAGGAAACAGGACAACACCTAAACCATATACAAGCCATTCCCATGTACAATTCTAAATGTACACAAAAATACATGCATGGACCATTTACATATACAAGAGCCCTAATCCAAAAGAGAGTACATAGTTAAACTTGGGAGGCATTAGGTGTTAAACCTCTCTAAAGTTTCACAAAGATGACCATCTCTGCATTTAAAAAAAAAACATTCAGTAAACTTGTTAGTTACCAACTCCATAATTATCATGAATCAATAAAGGACAACTAAAACTTAAAAGAGCATTTAGTACCTAAACTTTACAAAAGTCTTAGCTATTAGCTACCCTTTCTTAGTACTCTATAAAAACATTTATCAGTTGCATATTTTCCCTCAAAAGTTGTTAAGCAAGAGCAATTGGTTTAAGCCTTTTATTTTTTCCAACTTGCCATAAATAAGGAACTTAACATTATGTACTGATTTGTGTTCAACTACCCTCCAACAACTCTTACGAGTGAATATAATTCAGTTTTATGGAAGCATATGACAATACAGAGGGTAGCAATAAAAGGATTAGTTTGCATTTATCAGTTGCATGTGGCAGCATTAAAGTTTTTTCAGATGTTGCAGAAGGAAATGAAAACAATTATCTAATGAAAGTGAATAAAAAATTTAGTATTTTTAGATGAGAGGAGAGATAGAATTGGAACATGACCTTATCTTAGCTATTAGCTACCCTTTCTCAGCAGGAGGATCAAAGAGGAAGCACCACAAGAAATCCAAAACCTGAACAAATCCACAATTTCAAAAAGGGGTAAGTGTAATAAAGAAAAAAAAAGTCTCTATACTAAGTAAGTAGGTTTTTTGTCATAAGGCATAGACTTTAAGTTTAAAAACTGTAGCGCTCCCTTACCGCAGGGTACACGCCGGGACGCCCGCAGGTCATTCCGATGCATATCCTACGATAAGGGTGAACTACGATCAATCACTACAAACACCTCACATGACATCATAATAAAACATCAGTATAAAAATCATAATGTTTTTGAAACTAAAATTTTCCTCATTTCATTTCATCAAAACCAGAAATTTATACATCTGTCATCTTTTACTGTTTGTACATCAATTCTAAAAATCCTAGTACAACATACTACATGAAAAAGGAAAAATACGTCAAATCTATCTAGGTCATCCCAAAAGTCCCAGCTGACCGATCTGTGAGCCATGACTTCTCTTGCCAACATAATCTACACAGCTAGAAAAGTCCCTCTGGAGCTAAGAGTCTACTCTCGGTCCTGAAAAATATGTTACAATTTTTGGTGAGTTTGCGAACTCAGTGAGGTAACCATCATCGATGGTCCACTCAATTCATGTATCAATCAAGCATATCACATG
>JAOSBO010042814.1:0-10816 GCA_027563915.1 Erythroxylum rotundifolium | reverse complement strand
GATGCCATGTGGAGTTTAGAGTTGTTTTTCTGTAGTTCTCTCTTATCGTAGAATATGTACCGGAATGACCTATGGGTTTTCCGGTGGGTACTCTACGGTAAGGGGGCGCTACATTACTGGTTTGTTTAAAAGGAATTTGATGTTTGGAATAATTTGAATTGAGTAGTTTTGATTGCTTCAACATGCCATCCTCATAGAGTATATTCTCGAATATCGACGTTATGTTCAGGAATATGCCTTATGAGAGTGGTGTGTTACATTGAAATTGCGTATATAATACTCGGATCTAACAGTTTCACCACTTCCTTCTTCATAACCTCTTGCATGTTTGGATTTAACTTCCTTTGCCTCTCTCTAACTATCTTGCATCCTTCTTCAAGGTTAATCCTGTGCATCACCATATTAGGGACAATCCCCCTAATATCATAAATTTGTCACCTTATGACTCTTATCCTCTTTTTAATGGTCTTTACCACTTTCTCTTTTTGCTCAAAGTCCAATCAGTTGGAAATGATGATGGGTAAGGTATAATCCTTACCTAAAAATGTGTATCCTTAGGTAGGAAGGTAAGGGTTTTTGTTTTACAGTGGGTGGCTTTATAATGGAGGGTGGTGTGGGTGCATTCGTTCCCTCTAACTTTTCTTGCTTACCCTCCTTACACAATTCCTCTTTGGTCACACTCTCACCGCTACGCACTTCAATAACTTCCTCAACTTTATCTTCAACTTCCTTCACACAATCATGAA
Organism: Erythroxylum rotundifolium; assembly: GCA_027563915.1. NCBI lineage: Eukaryota > Viridiplantae > Streptophyta > Magnoliopsida > Malpighiales > Erythroxylaceae > Erythroxylum > Erythroxylum rotundifolium. The sequence goes on along the minus strand of JAOSBO010042814.1, from coordinate 10,070 downwards.
CAACATCAATCTTCATACATGGACTTCCATCTACCTACTTCTTCAAAGATTTAGTCATATTGAATTTAACTTGGTCATCACCAATGCACATCAACTAATGCCCTACCAATATTCATAAAGGACTCCCAAAATCAATGGAAAATTCCTATCCTTTTCAAAATCCAACACAATAAAATCAACAAGAATTATAAATTTATCCACTTTTACTAGAACATCGTCTACTACCCCAAATGGCATTTTGATGGATTAATCCACAAGTTAGATAAGCATAGATGTTGGTCTGACATCTCCTAGCCCCAATTTCCTGAAAATGGACAAAGGCATCAAGTTAATACTTACACCTAAATCACATAAGCATTTAGGAAATTCAAAATCACTAACAATATACGGAACAATAAAACTTTCTGGATTTTGTATTTTTGAAGGCATTATGCTTATGATGATCTAACTATAGTTCTTTATCAAGGTCACTGACTAATTGTTTTCTCAGGTGTGTTTGTGCATCAATATGTCCTTGAGGAACTTCATATTCTTGGGCATACACTCCAATGCCTCCACTAAAGACAAATTAATCTGAAGCTTCTTTAACTTCTCCAAGAATTTAGAGAAATGAGTGTCTACTTGATGTTGCCTCAACCTCTGTAGATATGGAATCTTAGGCTTGTAGGGTGGTGGCAGCACATATGGCATCTCTTCTTCTTTCTCTTCGACCTTCTCTTCTTCTATCTCTTTTCCTTTACCTTTCTACTTTTGTTGGCTATCCTTTTGCACTTTTATTACCTCTAATTGCTTGCCACTCCTAAGTGTCATCACCTTGATTTGTTCCTTTAGATTGGCCTCAATGTTGCTTTGTAAGCTTCTTGCATTCCTAGAAGATAAAGCATTACAAGTTGACCTACCTGCACCTCCAAGTTGTGGATGGATGAAGTCGTGGTTCTTCGCAAGTTGCTCAAACTTTTCCTCCATTCTCTCTTGATTCTCTTCTTATCTTCTTTGACCTTCTTCTTAGCTTAGAATTTTAAACCCAATACATCCATTAACTTGTTCATTTTTCTCTCTAAAGACTCAATTCGGTCTTGCTAAAATCCAAGAGGCCTTTATGCTCTCGCTTGGCCACTTGCATTGTTAGTATTCCATGAAAAATTTGGGTGGTTTTTGCACACAATATTGTAAGTGTTAGAGTATAGATTGTTAACCCTTTGTGGTTGGCCCAATTAATTTACTTGTTCTGTACCATTGGCTCCTAGCAAGAGGCATTCAGCTATGCCATGGTTGTCCTACCTACATAACTCATATTGTAATTGCATAGCCTTTACTGTAGATGAAAAAGCTCTTTGTATATTGCTTAACTACTTGGTGAGGGCAATAATCTGTGTTTGCAAGGCTATTACTGAGTTAATTAGAATCATCCCTTTTTACTCTTTGGACCCGTGTCAACTTTTTTCGTTTGTCTACATACAGTTGTTGCTCGCTAACTTTTCTAAAAGGTTATGAGTTGCATCAAAAAGAGCTCCCACAAAAGGATGTGGTGGGGGTAACTCCTTTGTAATTCCTTAAGTCTCTCCCAAACTTCTTATAGTGACTCCCCATCACTTTGATAAATGTTTGTGATCTCTTTGATGATTCTTATTATTTTAGTCAAAGGAAAGTTTTTAGCTAAGAAAGCTTAGGCTAATTGCTCCTAAATAGTGATTAGCCCTAAGCTAAGTGAGTTACACCATGCCTTTGCCTGATCCCTCAAGGTAAAAGGAAACAATCTTAACCTCACAGCATCATTAGACATCCTATTTAACCTAAAGGTGTCACAGATCTTCAAGAAGTTACCAAGATGGGCATTAGGATCTTAGTTTGACAACCTATAAAACTACACACTGCTATGAAGTATGCTGAGGAGTACTGGCTTGATCTTAAAGTTATTGGCTTGAATCATAGGCCTTGCAACTCCTTAAGGATTGAAACTTGGCCTTATAAAGTCCATCAATGTCCTCTTAGCTCCTCTTAGCTCTCCTTCATCTACCATATTCCTTTGTACTATGTCTTGACATCTACCTCTTCTTAACTCTCTTTTGTTACTTGTGATGTCTGAAAACCCTTCTTCGCTAAGCTCGATAAACCTTCTCATTCTCCTTGTGTTAATGCACTTGTAAACAAGCAAGGAATAGTATCAAACACTCTTAAATCAAAGTCACCCAAAATAAACAAGATGCTAAACAAAACAATCCCCAGCAACGATGCCAAAAACTTGTCGATTGCAAAAACAAACTACTTGTTTACGTTAAAAACCACAAGTATATAAGTTGTTACTTGTAGTAAGAAGCAGATATCGTCCTATAAAGATTGTGCTTAGGCATCACTTAATTCAGTTTGTGCTTTGTTTAAAACTCAAATTTGAATAATAAACTAAATCAAAAAAATTAGTAATGAAAAAAATAATGCAACAAAATTACATAAACTTTGACTTTAAGATCAGTTAAGAGAGTTAATCAAGTTATGAGATAGGAGATTTTATCTATCATTAATGTTAATCTAACCATTTATATGTTTATGGGGTGTCAGTTTGAGTACTCTCTCTTGAGTTATAACTATTAAACCCTAAATTGTAAACCCTAATCAAATTATAGAACTTCTAATCTCTCAATTCGCAAGTTATCTATAATTCTGACTAGATCTAAAGCTCTATAATAGATTGATTAAGTAGTCAATTAGATGGCCTAACTCTCATTAATCTTATCTAATAATTTTTATATAACTCACCCTCTCCATTTTTTACCTAAACATGCAAATACATTAATCAATCACAACACCCAAACCATAAACACAAAAATAACTAAATCAACATTAACTCAAAATAAAATCCCTAATGAGAGTTTAGAACATTATTAACAACTCGAAATCCATTTCCATAAAATCCATCTTAACTTTATACATTTAAATGAAAAAGGAAATGAAGAGAAAATGATATTTAGGCTGGAGAAATCAGGAAGGCAGTAGAGTTAGGATATCACTTAATCCCGGGAGCAATGGTGTTGGGATCCACTTCTTCTTCCTCCTTATCACTCTTCTTCTTTTTCTCTCTCTCTCTTCTTTCTCTCTCTATTTAAGGTTTCAAAATGGAGGCTGATTGTAAAAGCTTCCCTCTAGGGTCACATCATAATGCTCTTATAGTCTTTTCCAATTAAGGTAACCCTAGTGTCTTTCCAGGGGTTCGAAAAGTCTAAAATGTCCTTCAAAAACTTGAATCCGAAGCAACCCTGTAACTGCTTAGGCACGGTCACAATCATGGCTCTTGGTGCATGATTGTGGCTAGCTTCTTTGGATCTCTGTCATGATTGGCAAATTCCCTACAATCGTGGCCTGTGCTCGAGCTTCTGGTAGGATCGTGGCATATTTGCCACAATAGTGGCCTTGGGTTATTGCTTGGGTCTTTTTCAATTCTCCTACGAATGAACTAAAAAACTAACAAAGTCATCATGGCACCTCATATATATATAATTGAAGCTAAAAAACATGTTCTCACTTCAAAAAATTTAAAACACAAATATTTATGAACTAATACAATTCTTAACCTAAACACACACTAAACAATCAAATTAACCCCTAAACACACACTACATTACTTACAAAAATACAATGCAATCTACACCTGTCAGAAATCACCATAGATTAGTAGCAAATAAAGATGGTAACATCATGGGTGATCGAGGCTGCTACTTTTAACATTATGATTGTCAATGAAACTAGCATAGAGTGTTGGGAAATTAAAGTGGGATCTGATCCCACATATGATAGAATAATTACAAAAACTTTTTGTATGATATCCAGAAAGTCAAGATCACTAAAAATTCTATAACATGATTAACATATAAAATATAATAAACCATGATTTATAATTTATACCTTAATTCGAAGCTTCATCTTTTTGTTATCATTTCCCTCAAACCATTTATGAAATTGGCTCATTTCAGCCAGCACAGCTATATAAGTGTTAGACCTCTAATGATATCCATATAAAGGGTTAAGAGAACTCTACAACTATTATAGAGAGGGTTAGGCAATAAGTGCTAGCTCTCTTGGAGCAAAACCTATTTATAATAGGTATCAAACCTTTTAATATTTAAATTAAAAAATATAATTTCAATAACTAGAATAATTCTAATTAAGTACCAATTAGGACCAAATAAGACACAATATCTCACGTTGTTCATTATTTATTAAATATCTCATATTTAATCATAAAGTTTCTTAAACTTTACAATAAAGTCTAACTTAATTAAACACCTGCTTTCTTTTTAGCCATTCTTTGAGTATGACCCATTAAGTTCTGAAATATATTGGAAATGGATGTAACCCTAAATCATATTTAGGATTAAATAAATTAAATTCCTTTAATTCATCTTTAATTTTATAATTAAATAATTTAAACTTATATGTAACACCCCCTTTAGGGAAACCTATAACCACCCACAAACATGGCTTCCAAAATTCCTATACATACCTTCATGGCATACAATTCTATTTAATGTTGTATATGTACATATTACAAAATTTAATATTCCTTAACAATATCATTTAAAAGTAGCATTATATCATTACATTAATATCGTAATACAAAAGAGATATTACACACAACTTAAATTCTTAATTACAAACTGTTAAGAAACTACAATTTTCTTCTTTATATATACAACCATTCTTTAATTAAAAGACACATCCAAAGGTACTTTTACTTTTAGTTGTTGGCCTTGGTTCCTGTAGAGTTTCCCTGTACCTCATTCCTATGATATGGATCTACATAGGTTGACACCCCACTTATTGTTGTGATCTGCCAAGCAAACACATTCAGAAATATCATAACTCACATATAAGAAATTCACATTCATGAACTAAACATTGATATTCAATGCTTATGTAAACAATGATATCATACTTAAGCAAAGTATATAAAGAAAATATTCTTCAACATAATACCCATATGCCAAAAATGCATATTTATAAGCCAAATATTGATTTTCAATGCTCATTGATATAAATTATCTATACAAATGCAAATGCTCATCAACACCAATTATTTACGTTGTCATGCTATATTTCTTATTTATAACCATTTAATTTACTTTCTATGTTAAGCTTACACATTTTCATGGTTATGGATAATGGAAGCTGTGGATATCCAAAAATACCAAACTGTGGATACCTGAAGGCATCAAACTGTGGATATTTTGAAGGTATCGAACTGTGGATACCCAAAGGCATCAAACTATGGATACTCAAAGGCATCAAATTGTGGAGACATTATAGTCTTAAAATGAAGACACCATTGGTTTTAAATTGTAGCAAGTACACTATATCCCTATAGGGATGCCTATCTATCTAGCACTAAGACAATAGATCAGGCACTGTAACTTTTCTTTAACCATTTGGCAATTTCACAATTCATATATTAACAATTATATGATACACATTTCAAGTCATAAAATATGTATCTGCATTCATACATTCGAGTCATAACTTACCACTATTAGAAGAGTATCAAAATCACACTTGTATAATCATACCACACGCATATGAATGATAAATATACATATAAATCATTTATGTACATATAAATTTTCTTTAGTATGCATTATGCTCAATTTTAAATTCCATGTTCAATCACCCAGTTCACAAGAGGTAAGTCCTATTTCATTTATTTCTAGGTGTTCGAAAAGTTTCATACAAAGCCAAAAAAGTTTGGATAAGGCTCGATAAAAATAAAAAATGAAAATAAACTCAAAATGGTGCAATTTCCTTCCTGCTGTGTTCATTACCCAAAATTCATACCTCTAATTATTATGAAATTTTTATATAGAATGACTTCAAATTAGTTTTTAAGTTGTAGGATCATTTATGGTCCAAGTATGCATATTGCACAACAGAATGGACCATAGAAAATAGGGTCTTATGTTTTGGTTAACAAAAAATTTCATAAGAAGTACACAAAAATACCTCTGGTAGCATGCAAATTAGATTTATTTCCAAATATCTTGATGCTGAAGATCACGAACGCCCTCTACCGGTATCCACACAAGGATGAACAACTCAAGTAGTGGCTAATTTGTGCTACCACCTTCTGAAACATTTTAGAACGCTGCACAGTTATTCTCACAGGAAAAGGGATGAACGGTTAGGTGGCTAGGGTTTTTGTATGTCTTCTAATAAGACATAATCCCTCTATTTATAGAGAAACCCTAATCCTAAACCCATTAGGATTATGGAAGCCCAATAAGTTTCGACCTATATTATATCTCATATAATAAAAGCCCGACAAGTTAATTCAATCTAACCTAAAGTGCCTAATAAATTAGACCCAAGAGAATAAGCCCAAATCACATCACTCTTTGTGTGCGACTTTGTAGGCTCATTTGATGTTGGCAATGGACTTTATCACACTTCAAGACCCATAAGTCATCAGTGGCCTCTAGCAAGACATTATGACTACCTAAATCAAATGTGGATTAGTATTCTGATTTAATCTGTAACCATGGTTACAAACTTAGTCCCTTAGTAACACGATATTAAGATTAATCATAAGGCATGGTACATGTTAACCTTTGATTAATCATAATTTCTTGATTCCTAAGTTGACTGAATATAACAATTGACATTGATGACTCCTCATCAATTCATTTGAGCATGGCCATGCATTTCTTTAGTCATACTTATCAAGAGGCCCAAATGATATCTCTCTCATTTAAGAGAGGTACAAATTCCATCTACATCATTTACATCCCTCCGCATGATTCATTTAATGTCCAACATAAGACTACTTATTATCTGGTTAAAGATAACTAAGTCTAATTTCAAAACACTGAATTCCTCATGTAGGGAACCACAATGAATTTAGGTCAGAGGACTAAAGTTAAACCGTATTAAGAATCACTAATGACATGAAACCATGTAGTGTTCTCTTTGTGGGTCGGTCCAATATATGTTCTCTAACATATATCTATGTATCTGATTTGATAACTCATATCCATGATCAGTAAAACATGATCATCAATCAGAACACATACTAGCCTTAATTCATTATTGTTCCACCAATAATGATCGACTAGGGACAGTTTAGAATAATATTATAATGCTTATGGTTTTACCATCAAGTCACATATTTGATGACATAAGCCTAATACTATTCATGGAATATAAATCACATTACATAAACAATATAGATGCATATATAAAAGAATACCTCATAATATAAAAATAATAAATTAGAATGTTAGTACAAAAAAGCACTTATAACCATTAGCCTAAGGCACACTAATAGCATAAGTCTTATGTAAATTTGTTTCCCAATGTTCAATCAAGCCATTTGGCCTTCTAAATCATGAGATATAGACCAAACATCATCAGCTACTCTAAAAATAGAGGCAACATCAGGTCACCATTTTCGATCTCAATTTCCAATGTCATAAAGCAAGAAATAAGTTAGAGTGTCTTCCAAATATTTTTATTTCTATGTCTTGTTTTTCATTTGCAACTAAAATCACCCAATTTAGAGGTCTGTAGCCTGAGTTGTAACCCAAACAATGTGACTAGTTTAGCAAACCATGGATAGAATTCCACTACATGATGCTATTCAACCAATCCTATGCAAGCTAACACCAAAATAACACCAAAGCAACATTGCAGCAACCATTTCACATCAAAATAAATCTTTGTATCCATTCAAACATGTACAAATATAGAAATCATCTAAGAGACATCCTAAACCTTAAAATTGGCAAAGTAGTTCTTCTAATGCCTTTCCTTCCATTCCTTTGGCTCTGCTTAACTCACCAACTAGAAATACCACAAATACACATCTCAACCCCACTTCCATCCTTATAATTTTAGTTCTTCACAAGAAAAGCAAGAGAAGGTAAAGATGAGCAGAAAATCCCTAACTTTTACCTAATTCCCAACTAAGATTGGCTTGATTTCTTACTAAAAAATAATGGGATAAAGAAAGTGAAATAGAGAAGAGAAAAATCTAAAGTTAAGCCCTCAAAGTGCCATCCATCTCCCCTCTCCATATGCCTTTTCATGAATTTTCTAGACTTAGACACATGTTTCAATCCAATTGGACCATATGTTACAATCCCATTGGATCATGTGTTACAATTCTATTGGACCATGTGTTACAATTCTATTAGACTATGTGTAATAATTCTATTAGACCATGTGCTACAATTCTGTTGGACCATGTGTTACAATTTTATTAGACCGTTTCTTACAATTCTATTGAACTATGTGTTATAATTCTATTGGACTATATGTGATAATTATATTGTACACATAATCTTTAATCTTATTAGTCACACATGCTTTAATTCAATTAGTCTATATGTTAACTTTATAAAAATTGCATATTAGTCCTTCTTCTTCCTTTAATTCCCACATTGACCTATAATATTACCAATTAATTTCATTATCCTATATCTTAATTTTCTAATGGCATAAATTTCATGCAATTTGGTTAATTATATTGAAATTTATACCCAAAAAACTATAGGCTGTTTGAAAATATGGATAGTAGCCAGAACTCAACTTCAAACTATAATTCAAAAATCTTAGAGGCAGAATCAAATTTTGGTTCCTTCATCAAAGTTTTATACCTATGTATCTAGTTTAATCTCCAACTAGAATTATCTAATTTGGAGGTCTACAGGACAAGATATGGTCAAGTTATAGAAGTCTATTTAGTGGAACCTATCCATTCAATGAGGTACAAATTCCAAATCAATTAACTTCTGTCTTATCATGCAAGAGTAATGAAAAGATACATCCAATTTAACCAAAAACATTGTATTTGCTTATGGAATACTTCTTTTATTAATTCCCCTAATATCATGCTCATAAATCACCATTATGACTCTTACTGTACTTAGATGCCCTCAATTCATTATGTTCAATTATTAATACACCCTAGGCATGCTATAGTACTTCCAGGGTATATGTTAGGGCCTTACATTATAAATCAAGAATGGCATCTAGCAATGCATTATGAATAACCAAATATTTAGGAATATCAAAGTGGTTTGATTAACGTTTCCATGCATCATTTTTTATATATAATTTATTTCTTTCATATTTGATATTTCAGTTAGATATAGAGAACAAAAATAATATCATAGTGAATGGAAATAATATCTACTCTATTTGAGTCCAATCACATCAGTTCTCCATTATTAGTAATTGATTCAATTAATGGCATTTGAAAACTATTTTCAATTTGTAATTCCATTTTGGCTAAAGATTTCTCGAATCAATACTAATTGAGATTAAGGGAACATTCTCCCAAACAACTTTAGGATTTGGACTTATATATTGATCATTCAACTACCTCCATACAATTCATGCTATATCTATTGATTATCAATTGAGGTACCCTTGATTAGAATAACTTAAACCATCACATTAAGAACTTTTATAGATATACAAGCAATGTTCCAAATGGAATTGTCAAATAGGGTTAATTTAGTGAACTTGTTCTCTACTCATCACCCACACATTTGTTTAAGTATCTCCAAGCTTTAGTCAATGAGATCAACTACTTCTTTTATAAGAAAGAAGCATAACATGTCCTAGTTCTTTTATTCTCCATTAATGTCTAGTCTTAATAGAAAAATGACTAGGAGCAATTTAGGGATAATACATAATGCAATATGAATCTCACAATTATAATCTCATCATAATTTCATTGGCAATGTATATTTATCCCATGGAATTTATCATAGAAATATAAAAATGTATAAGACAAATAATGCCTTTAAATAATTATATCACTAAGCTACAACCAAACATTTAGTTATAGGGTATAAACTAACAATTTCTCCCTTACATTAAGCCAATTATGTTGGGCCCCAAAATTTTCTTTTATTTATTTATTCCTATTATTGACTTAATCATTTATTATTTTAGAGTTGGGTTTCTAAATTTGCAAGTATGAATGGGGTAGTGATGTAGAAGTTCGAATTTCCAATAAAGAGTTAGAATTAAGTTAGCTTGAAGGAGTAAAGTCATAAAAGACAAAAGAAGGGTAAAATTGG
>JAOSBO010042806.1:0-10819 GCA_027563915.1 Erythroxylum rotundifolium | reverse complement strand
GTCCCTAGTTACTTAGTTATATCACATTCTTAATTGGCTACTAGCTTTATTCATAACCCAATATTTGTTTCAAAGGGTTCAGCATAATAGTTAGTCATTTAATAGACACACACAAATTTTTTCTCATTTTCCATAACCTACCTTATTGCATTTAGTCAGTCATTCTTATGAAAGGCTACTAATGATACTACCATATTTAACTGACTTATAATTATAAATGTATGTAACAAGTTTTCGAAGTTGAAGAAACTGACATCATATCCTATTTAACAAAAGATACTTAAAACACAAATTTCACAAGATAATATATCTTTATAACTTAAAAGACTATGTTCAAAGCTAAACCATAATTCCATCAAGTTATATCCATTAACACATTCACACAATTAGCACATATACAATATATGTTCACATCTTGTTTGTTGACCCCCAAATTTTTCGTTGAAATAAGCATGATATTTTATGGAATAAACATGGAATTTGAATTTTTACCTTAGAATAAATTATGAGGTCATGATAGAATTATTATTGGAGTTTAATTATTTATTTCAATGTTAGTAGGATTTTATTTCACTAGTTAGTGAAATTAATGCATTAAGAATGTATTAAGGACAATTTTGGCATGTCACTTAAGATTAAAAGCCATGAAGCTTTAAAGGAAGGGTAAATATGACTTTTGGCACTCATGAAGGGTAGAATTGGAAGAGGGAAAAGTGTGTCTTGTGCATTAGAAGGAACAAAAACATAATTGAAGTGGGAAAGAAGTGAAAAAAACGAAACGAAAGAGAGAGACGTCCATGAGAGAAAAGAGAGAGGGCAAGCTTCGGGTTTCATCTTTTCTTAGCTTTTAAGAGTGATTTTGAGGGTATTCAAGAAGGGAAAAAGAAAGAGGAAGATAAGATCTTCCATTTGAGCCAAACTCTCTTTGTTTGGTGAAGATTCAAGGTAAGCTCAATTTTAATCCTTTGGATTTTTGGAAGGATTTTGGTTTATAAAGCTTAGGAAATACATAGGTTTTAGTATTCTAGAATCAATTTTAGTGAATATGCTTTTTGGGTTCTAAATTGTTATTCCTATTGAAATGGATTTTTGTCAATGTTGAAGGAAATCAAGTAAGACAAGAGGGGCAAGAGGAGGGGCATTTCAAAGCAAGTTTCTAAGCAAGGAATTCACGTGGGTTACATGTTTATGGTTGAGTTAATAATCCATGAGTATTTTTCTGAATCAAAAGATTTCAATTGCTTTATAAATGTTGCATTTATTACTTCTTGAACGATTGAAGTATTTGTTATATGTTTGGTACATGAATCTTGGTGATGATTTATGAAATGATTATGGAAATTGTATTTGAAAAATATCATGCTTATGGAAATCACGATTCCAAAATGTGCAAGATATTACAAATATAAAATTCATGTTTGTGTGGGTTTGAGGTGGTCCATTCTATTATGTCACGTGCACGTTGACCATGTTAAAGGCTTCTCCCGCCTGCCCGCTAGTGGCATGAAGCTCCTTCACAGACTCCCTCATGTTTATAGACTACCTAAAGTGATCCATTATGATATTACTGGAGATTCGCAAGAACTCCCTCATGTTTATGGACTACCCAAACCATTATGATTGCTTATGTTGTGCATAAATTTATTGACAAATTTGAGAATTTAAGAAATACATGTCTTATGTTGTTTATGAAGTGTTTGACAAGTTTGAGAATTGGGGAAACACATGTTTTATGGTTGCAAAGCATTTTACTACGATCATGAATATTTTCAATGGTTTCCTTGTTTCTCTGCTATAAACTTGTTACCCACGAGCTTTTTAGCTCGCCCCCCTTTCCTCCCCATCTCCAGGTGATGAGCAAGAGATCAAGTGATCGAGAGTTAAGGCATCACTCTAAATATGCATATTTTGTATTTAAGTTAGTGTAGGAAAACTCAAGACTTTAACCGCATTTCAAGTATCATTCACATGTATATTTTTTATTTTTGAATTATGAGATCAATGATGTATTTGGGTCTTGAAATATCCATTAAAGCTTTGTAAAACTCTTTTCTTTTGATGTTAATGAAATATATTTATGTTTTACTCATGAATTTCCAAGTTTTCGCATTACATTTTCAAGTATTCATAGGGATAAAAATATGTGTTCTGAATTCAGAGGAAAAACTGTATTAATCTAGACTCTTTTGTAGAAGGTTGTCTTCTTGGAATTGTAGTTTATCATTTTAGCTTTCCAATGATATAAAGTTTGTAAATTTTGGAGATTAGATTTCAAAGATATGATTGTTACAAGTTAGTGACACCGCATAAGGTGTATACAGAACACTTTATATCTTTTTTTATTTTGATATAATAGAATAAGAGTAATATGGTGTCTTGAAATGGGAAGAAGTAGTGTCATAAATACTATAGTATCTTGAAATGGGAAGAAGTAGTGTGATAAGTTAGAGATGAAATGAAGGTAATAAATGGGGTTGAGCATGTGCAAAAATTTATGATGGATGTGTGTAAGTTTGAAGGTAATGTTTTTGGGTCAATGACCAAACATAGATTATGATTTAATTGTAAATGATATTGAGTTGAAGTGGAAGTGATAATGAGGCAAAATGATGAGTAAAATGAGTTAGAAATGATAGATATGCATAAGATGGGTCATAGGTCACTTGTAGGAGTTGGAAATTTAGAATTTGACCCGTAAATGTCCGTTGGGCAGACCTTCTCGGGAATTTTAGTGTCCCAGCTCAGTTCATGTCTGTTTGAAGGGACGTATGTCCGCTAAGCGGACATTCTTGGGATAGTTTTATAAATGTGCAATTTTGACCTTTAGATGGAAAAATCTCTCTTTGGTGTCTTCACAAAAGTTGTAGAACTCGAAGTCCTCTTCGAAACCATGTTGAATGACCTTAATCCAACATCCATGGTGAAAGTTATGCTAATTATCTCAAATCATGTACATATATAAATTGTGGACTATCAATGCTTTCCTATGATACATTTAGGCTTGAATGGAGCTTGAAAGGTACTTAGCTTGATGTGAGAATAAGAGATAAAAATGAGAGATATGTTATGGTGATGATTGAGGATATAAACATAAGAATGGATTGTTGTATATCAAGTGTTCAAATATGTGATTTTGGGATGTTATGAGAATGAAGATGAACCTATATTGGCTAATGAGGTTCTATTAAAAGAACAGAGTGATGCGCTCATGTTTAACTGACGAGTTAGACTTCAGAAACGGAGCCTAACAGATTTGGTATTAGGGCGTCTAGGTTTAAGAGTATCCTAGGCATGAAATGGGTCGTTTTAAAACCCAAAATGAACATGTATTGATTTAAAGGAACAACATGCAATGTTTTTGTATTGTTTCGTATGATTTGAAATTGTTTTACACGAAGCATAATTTAAGAAGGATTTACATACACACATGCAAAGTTTAAACCCTACATGAAACATGAACTAAAGATTTTAAATGGTTTTAAATTGAAGGAGTGAGTATGCCGCCTCGAAGGAGAACTCGAAGAGCTATGACTCGATCTCGATCTTGCTCTCGCCAAGGAAGTATGGATGAATCTCATGTCCCACAAGATGCTGGGACATACTCTACGCATGATTCTAAGGCACCTAGTGTGCAACATGCCCTATAGATTCACGTTTCCTTCAAGCCTTTGCTCAGGCTTTCACGCATGCTATAGGCCAAGTGCCACGAGTTTCAGTGCAAGCTTTAGTGGAGAGGAGCGAACAGTATGATAAGCTTCGCAAGTATGGGGCTGTAGAATTTAATGGGACTACGAATCTCGAAGAGGCTGAAGCACGGTTGAGAAGGACAGAGAGAGTTCTGTTTCAGATGAAGTGCTCTGATAAGGACAAATTGGATTATGCAGTGAGTTTACTGCAAGGGGACATACTTCATTGGTGGGAATCAGTGCCGTATAGTTAGGTCATACCGCTGGTATTATCATGGAGGAATTTTTTGGAAGCCTTTAGGAAGAAATACTTCTCAAAAGTCTATGTCCAAGAGAAGGCCAGAGAATTCGTAAATCTCACTCAGAGGGACATGAGTGTTAGCGAATATGAGCTGAAGTTCACCCAACTTTCAAGGTATGCGGCTAACATTATTGAGAATGAGGAGGATAAGTGCCGTAAGTTTGAGAGAGGATTTCATTTGGGAATTAAGGAGAAAGTATTGACCCACAATTTTTGTGACTAACTGTTATTGGTAGATGCCGCACTCCAAGCAGAGAAACTGGAGAACATAAAGTATGAAGTAAATAAGAAGAGGAAGAACCGAGAATAGTCTTCTAAGAAGGGAATGAGTGCCCCCATGCCTGAGAGGAGTACAAGGACTTTCTACACGCAGAGTGAAGGGGGAAGTAGTAGCTCTGCTAAGAACAAGCAAGTCAAGGCAGCTTCAGTGCAAGCCTCAACTGTAGGAGGCAATATAAGGATGGAGAGGAGTAGGTTTATGAACCCCCAATATGAGCATTGTGGAAAGTTTCACAGAGGAGAGTGCTTCAAGTTACTTGAAGCATGTTTCCGATACGGAGAGAAAGGACACATGGTCAGGGAATGTCCCCAAGCACCAAGGCAAGATGGGTCGCAAATGCAAGTCCCAAAGAGAGCTGAAATAGTAAGAACTAGGTCAACTACTAAGGTGGGAAGTTCTGGAGCGGCAAAGAAGGTTATTCCTCTAGGAAGGTTAAGGGGTTAGGCACAAGCAAGGGTGTTTGCCATGACCAAAGATGAAGCTGCAGCCTCATGTGAAGTTGTTACAGGTATGACTCAGTTATTTGATTCAAAAGTATATTTTTGATTGATTATGGCTCCACACATTCACTTGTTTTTACAAGTATGACATTACATGGTATTACTTTGGTGCCATCGGATAGTCCATTGATTGTTAGTATTCCTGTAAGAAGGAATGTGATAACAAGTCAAGCATATAGAGATTGTGAACTTTTTATTGATGGTGCTAGACTGGTAGTGGACTTAACGCCTTTAAATTTAAAGGGTCTAGATGTGATACTGGGAATTTATACCTTGGAGAAATATCAAGCAAAGTTAGATTGTAGTCTCAAAGAGGTAGAATTTGATCTTGACAAAGGTGAGAAGGTGACTTTTAAGGGAGACAGAAAAATACCAACACCAAGAATTATTTCAACTTTGCTAGCTGATAGGATGATGAGAAAAGGGTGTGAGGCCTTCTTAGCACACGTTGTGGACACCGAGGTGAATGAAGGAAATTTAGAAGATGTTCTTGTCACCAGTAAGAGAAGTCGAATTCAACATCGATCTGATTCTAGGTATCGCACCCATTTCCATACCATCGTATAGAATGGCTCCAGCTGAGTTGAAGGAGCTTAAGGAACAGTTGAGAGAACTGTTAAAGAAGGGGGGTATATTAGGCCAAGTTCATCGCCATAGGGAGCGCCAATTTTGTTTACTAAAAAGAAGGAGGGAACATGGCGCATATGCATTGACTACCAAAGGCTCAACAAGGTAACCATTAAGAGCAAGTATCCTCCACCATGAATCAATGATATGTTTGACCAGCTGCAAGGAGCAGAGGTTTGCTCCACAATTGATCATAGATTAGGCCACTATCAGCTCCAGATCAGGGAAGCTGATGTACACAAGACAACCTTTAGGACATGTTATGGGCATTATGAGTTCCTAGTCATTCCATTTGGATTGACCAATGCTTCAGCTGCATTCATGGATCTTATGAATAGGGTCTTCAAGGAATATCTGGATCAATTTGTCATAATATTTATAGATAACATTCTGGATTATTCCAAGATCAAAGAGGTACATAAGGAACATATCAGAATAGTATTGCAAACACTAAAGGAGAAAGAGCTTTATGCCAAATTCAGCAAGTGTGAATTTTGGCTTTATAAGGTGATATTCCTTAGGCACGTAATTTCAAAGGGTGGGGTATATGTTGATCCAAAGAAAATTGAAGTAGTGATGAAATGGCATGTACCAAAGATAGTAGCAAAAGTGAGCAGCTTTCTGGGTTTGGCAAGATATTATAGGAGGTTTGTTGAAGGATTCTCCATGATAACTGCTCCAATGACCATATTATTAAGGAAAAATCAGAAGTTTATCTAGAGTGATGAATGTCAGAAGAGTTTTGAGGAGCTTAAGTACATATTGACAAGTGCTCCAATTCTGACCTTGCTCATCGAAGATGAGGATCATACAGTTTATAGTGATGCTTCGAGAAAGGGTTTGGGTTGAATGTTGATGCAAAGAGACAAGGTAATAGCTTATGCCTCAAGGCAGCTAAAGCCTTATAAATTGAATTACCCAACTTATGATCTAGAACTAGCAGCAATAATTTTTGCCTTGAAAATTTGGAGACATTATCTGTATGAAGTTCAAACGAGGATTTTTACAGATTATAAAAGTCTCAAATACTTATTGAGCCAGAAAGAGTTGAAATTGGGACATAGAAGATGGTTAGAGTTGCTTCAGGATTATGACTTGTTGATTGAATACTATCTAGGTAAGGCAAATGTAGTGTTCGATGCCTTGAGTAGGAAGTCCTCTATAACCTATGTTCAGACGATTTATCTACCATTGTTGGAAGAGATGGCTAAGCTTAGAATAAGCTTGAAATAGGAGGAACCTGATTACTATTGCTAATTTTAGAGTGAGACCAATACTTAAGATGCAGATTTTAACAAGCTCTGAGAAGAAATTAAGAATGGCAAGCAATATGAAGTGGAAGTGAGGGATGATGGATTTATTGTTGTAGGCAATAGACTTTGTATTCCGAATGTCAAGGAGGTAAAGGAAGAGATACTCGACGAGGCACATAATGCGCCTTATGTTATGCACCCAGGTAGCACCAGGATGTACAGAGATTTGAAAGAGTATTTCTGGTGGAGAGGCATGAAGAGGATGTAGTAGAATATGCAAGCAAGTGTCTAGTGTGTCAGCAAGTCAAGGCTGAACACCAGGCACCTTCAAGTAAGTTAAGGCCATTGTCCATTCTTGAGTGGAAGTGGCAAAGGATAACCATGGATTTTCTGATGGGTTTTCCCACGACTAGCAGGAAGCATGATGCCATATGGGTTACTGTAGATTGTTTAACAAAGTTAACCCATTTTCTAACAATTAAACAGACTGATTCTCTACATGTGCTAGCAAAGAAGTACATTGATGAGATAATGAGACTACATGGGATTCCAGACTCCATAGTTTTTGACAGAGATCCTTAGTTTACTTTGAGATTTTAGGAAAGCATGCAAGAAGCTCTAGGGACCAAGTTAAATTTTAGCATTGCTTTCCATCCCTAAACAGATGATCAATCTGAGAGGACCATTCGAACCCTTGAAGGAATGTTCAGGGCATGTGTGATGGATTTCAAAGGTGCTTGGGATGAGCATTTGCCATTGATCAAATTTGCTTACAATAATTAGTACCACTCGAGCATTCAGATGGCTCCTTATGAAGCTATATATGAAAGAAGATGTAGAGCTCCTATATGCTAGGATGAAGAAGGAGAAAGGAAATTAATTAGACTAGAGTTACTCCAAATGACTGTTGAAAAGGTCAATCTAATTAAGCAAAGGCTCAAAGCAGCTCAAGATAGAATGAAGAGTTATATTGATGCACATCGAAAGGAAATAGAGTATGAAGTTTTTGAGAAAGTCTTTCTTAACACATCTCCTTGGAAAGGAGTTATGAGGTTTGGCAAGAAGGGCAAATTGAGCCTAAGATACATTGTTCCCTATGAGATTATTGAGAGGAATGGACCAATTGCCTATAGATTGACGCTGCCATTGGAATTGTCATAAATCAATGATGTCTTTCATGTTACCATGTTAAGGAGCTATAGATCAGATCCCTCCCACATCATTCAAACCACTGAGGTTTAGTTGAGAGATGATCTGACTTACAAGGAGACTCTAGTGAAGATTCTGGATACTAAAGAAAAGGTTATCAGGAATAAGATAGTTAAATTGGTTAAATTCTTGTAGAAACACCATTCTAAGGAAAAGGCGACGTGGGAGCCCTTGGAGGTCATGAAGGAGAAGTATCCACACCTCTTCAATGACTTAGGTAAGAAATTCGAGGACGAAATTCTTTTAAGAGGAGGAGAAATGTTGGGCCCCGAATTTTTTTGGTTGAATTAAGCATGAAATTTTATGAAATAAGCATGAAATTTGAATTTTTGCCTTAGAATAAATTATGAGATCATAATAGAATTATTATTGGAGTTCACTCTGTAAGGGTAGAATTGGAAGAGGGAAAAGTGTTTCTAGTGCATTAGAAGGAACAAAAACGTGATTGAAGTGGGAAAGAAGTGAAAAAATGAAACAAAAGAGAGAGAGTCGTCTATAAGAGAAAAGAGAGAGGGCAAGCTTCTGGTTTCATCTTTTATTAAGAGTGATTTTGAGGGTTTTCAAGAAGGGAAAAAAAAGAGGAAGATAAGAGCTTCCATTTGAGCTAAACATTTCTTTGTTTGGTGAAGATTTAGGGTAAGCCCAATTTTAATCCTTTGGATTTTTGGAAGGGTTTTGGTTCATGAAGTTTAGGAAATACATGTGTTTAAGTATTCGAGAATCCATTTTAGTGAATATGCTTTTTGGGTTCTCAATTGGTATTCCTATTGAATTGAAATTTTGTCAATATTGAAGGAAATCAAGTAAGGCAAGAGGAGTAGGAGGAGGGGCATTTTAAAGCAAGTTTCTAAGCAAGGAATTCAGGTAGGTTACATGTTTATAGTTGGGTTAGTGAGCCATGAATATTTTTCTGTATCAAAAGATTTAAATGATTTCAATTCCTATATAAATGTTGCATTTATTGCTTCTTGAATGATTGAAGTATTTGCTATATGTTTGCACAATAATCCTGATGATGACTTATGAAATGATGATGGAAATTGTATTTGAAAAATACCATGCTTAGGGAAATCATGATTTCGAAATGTGCAAGATGTTATAAATATGAAATTCATGTTTATGTGGGTTTGAGGTGGTCCATTCTATTATGTCACGTGCACGTTGACATTATTAAAGGTTTCTCCCACCTGCCCGCTAGTGGCATGGAGCTCCTTTATGGATTCCCTTATGTTTATAGACTACCCAAAGTGGTCCATGCTGTTATTATTGAACATTAGCAAGAACTCCCTTATGTTTATGGACTACCCAAACCATTATGATTGCTTATGTTGTGTATAAATTTATTGACAAGTTTGAGAATTTGAGAAATACATGTCTTATGTTGTTTATGATGTGTTTGACAAGTTAGCCACATTTCAAGTATCATTCACAAGTATATTTTGTATTTTTGGATTATCAGATCAATGATGTATGTGGGTCTTGAAATGTCCATTAGCTTTGTAAAACTCTTTTCTTTTGATGTTAATGAATATATTTATGTTTTGCTTATGAATTTCCAAGTTTTCACATTACATTTTCAACCATTCATAGGGATAAAAATCTGTGTTTTGACTTCAGGGGAAAATATGTATTAATCTCGACTCTTTTGGATAAGGTTGTTTTCTTGGAAGTTGTAGTTTATCTTTTTAGCTTTGCAATGATATAAAGTTTGAAAATTTTGGAGATCGAATTTGAAAGATATGTTTATTACAAGTTAGTGATGCTGCATAAGGTGTATGCAGGATACTTTATAGCTGTTTTATTTTAATCTAATAGAATAAGAGTAATATGTTGTCTTGAAATGGGAAGAAGTAGTGTCATAAGTACTATGGTGTCTTGAAATGAGAAGAAGTAGTGTGATAAGTTAGAGATGAAATGAAGGTAATAACTGAGGTTGAACATGTGCAGAAATTTATGATGAATGTGTGTAAGTTTGAAGGTGATGTTTTTGGGTTGATGACCAAACATAGATTATGATTTAGTTGTAAATGATATTGAGTTGAAATGGAAGTGATAATGAAGGGAAAATGATGAGACAAATGAGTTAGAAATGATAGATATGCATAAGATGGGTCATAGGTTACTTGTAGGAGTTGGAAATTTGAAATTTGGCCCGTAAATGTCCGTTAGGCGGAGCTTCTCTGGATTTTTAGTGTCCTAGCTCAGTTAATGTCCTTTTGAAGGGACATATGTCCGCTAAGCGGATATTCTCAGGATAGTTTTATAAATGTGCAGTTTTGACCCTTTAGATGGCAGAATCTCTCTTTGGTGTCTTCACATAAGTTGTAGAACTTGAAGTCCTCTTCAAAATTGTGCTTAAATGACCTTAATCTGACATCCATGGTGAAATTTATGCTAGTTGCCTCAAATCATGTACATATATAAATTGTGGACTATCAATGCTTTCTTATGATACATTTAGGCTTGAATGGAGCTTGAAATGTACTTAGCTTAATGTGATAATAAGAGATTAAAATGAGTGATATATTAGGGTGATGATTGAGGATATAAACATAAGAATGGATTGTCGTATATCAGGTTTTCAATTATTGGATTTTGGGATGTTATGAGAATGAATATGAACCTATGTTAGCTAATGAGGTTTTATTAAAACAACCTTTCAAAGCGATACGCTCATGTTTAACTAACAAGTTAGATTCCAGAAACGGGACCTAAAATTGTTAACCTAATCAAAAACTAACAATATGATATGCAAAATTTGCACTCATGATATGAAAATGCAAAATTATTCCCACACTTCGACAGCACATTATCCTCAATGTGAGAAAAAAACAAAAAAATGACAGAAAAATAAAAGGAAAGGTTAAGAGCATAAAAGTAGGAGATTGAGATGGTGACGATGTTGGTGACCAAATATAGAGATACTTTCAACCATGAAATTCTTGCAATTCTTTCCCAACAAA
>JAOSBO010042800.1:0-10819 GCA_027563915.1 Erythroxylum rotundifolium | reverse complement strand
TATATTTGATTAAAATATTATTATTAATTAAAATATAACTATTCATTAATTAAAATATTGTAATTAATTAATTACAACATAATTAATTAAATTATTATGATTACTTAATTAATTATATTATATTTAATTAAAATATAACTAATTAAATAACTTATTTATATAATATAGACAATTTTAATTAATATATCTCTATTAATTAGATTTGTAGAGATATTAATATGTATCTCTAGATTGTACTATTATACACGTATGTGGTATAACTATATACATATGGTATAATCTAATTAATATGTGTTTATTATATTAACATTACAAAATATATTTAGTTATTTAATTTATACAGACTATATATATGGTTAATACATGTTATCTTTATAAGTTATATAGAGGTGAACTAAATCGGTTATAAATTAAATATGATAACCAATTTAGTTTATTGTAATTTATTTATAATATAAAAAAATATAATTTATTATAACCAATTAAAAATATATAAAATTAATGTTTATAATTGTCACTATCATATATTTTAACAATTATAAACATGACATATAATACCATTATGATTATAATTGTCAAAATATAACAATTATAGCTTCTTGCATTATAAAATAAATATATTCCAAATCAATTTATATACATTTGCTCGACTAAAACGAAAATGTTAATTGTCTATCATAATAGTACATGAAATATAAACATTAAAATATACTATATACTAATGGCCACTATAATATTATATAAATACTAACTTAAGTAATGTTTATTAGTATAAATATTACTATATTATAGTACCCATTGGTATATGGTATATAATAAATTAAATATAATAGACTATGTTAAATGTGTAAGTGATTATGTTAGTAAATGTTGTAATTAAGTATTATATAAATATAATTAACTGTTTAATATAGAATTAAGTGCATATGGTTAATACGTGTTATCCATATATGTTAACAATGTTATTATTACATATTATAATGTACTACGTTATATATTAAACTCTTAACTAATAAATGATACCATTAACTACATATCTTAGTTTTTATTAGCTTATAATTATAATTATAATTATTTAATTTATATCATGCAATATGTAAAAAGTATATATATTATGTATAATGTTATTACATAGTGATCCTTTCTGACAATTAAATCTTAATATTAATTACTATTTTAACAAATTTAGAAGTATAAACAAAACAATGGGTCTTATAATTATATGTTAAGGATATGATATCAATTATTTATTATTATATGATATATGATAGAAAGGACAATTATATAATCCTATTATATTATTTAGAATAGGAATTATGTTAGGGTATAATATATCATATAATTATATATATGTGTTGTATATAACACTAATATCATAAATATTATATATATTATATTTACTATAATTATACCATATGTATGTAGTTATACCATATATATGTATTAATACATCTGGAGATACATATTAATATCTCTATAAATTTAATTAATAGAGATATATTAATTAAAATTATATATATTTAGGAACCCGTACACAACATCACCGGATAAACTTCTAACTTAGTACTCCATCCCACATTTCTGAGGATTAATTATAGAACATATAGTATATATACTGTTGTATAATTAAGTAATTATTATACATAATTGTTATAATTAATAACAATATATCATTACTACACTTATATGTATTTTTATATATATTATAGATATACAGTAAGTAATGATACAAGATTGTTTAGTTATAACATTTGTTAATAGGTTATTATATTATTAATAGCAGTTGTATAGTAATGATAAAGACAATATATACACAGTAATTTATATATAATATATAAATTATCAAGCTATACTATTATATATGTTATTACCAATATAACTTATATTTATTACGTTGGAATACGTGGGTAATTATTATTTTAATATTGTATATTATATAAATTACATAGATACCCTAATATTATTGTAACATTTTTATTATATTATATAAGTATTATATAACAATGACTTATGTTAAGTAATTAGTATATATAATAGTAAATATATATATATATATATAGTATATTTTAATGTGTAGTTATATAATCATTACATTTAATATGTAATGCAGTTAGATTATATATTAATTTATAATTTAGTATATAAGGCAAATGTACCTACTATATTAATTATACTATACATTTTTGTTTATGATATTAATAAAATAAGTTATAATTATACTATATAGTATTAATGATTTATTTTAATAATAGTTAATAATATTATGTGACTAAAATTTGTGATAACTCCTATAACATTAAATTTATATTTGAGTATTTGCAATGTTTCAAATACTAGTGGTAATTATAACTTTTATTATGAACTTAATGCTATATACAATAAACTATATAACTGTAACAATACATTTAGATAATAATATTATACTTATAATTATAACCTATAATTATAATAAATAATTATAGTTTATTAAAATACGAACTATAAGACAAATAATATATAATAATATACTATTTTATATGTATTCATAATATATAATATAAATAAGTACCATTAATTATAATAGCTTATATAGTCATTGTAACACAATTAGAATATATATTAATTTATAATTTAGTATATAAGGCAAATGTACCTACTATATTAATAATATTACACATTTTTGTTTATGATATTAATATAATAAGTTATATTATACTATATAATATTAATGAGTTATTTTATTAATAGTTAATAATATTATGTGACTAAATTTGTGATAACTCCTATAATACAAAAATTTATATTTGAGTATTTGCAATGTTTCAAATCACTATCAAACATTAAAAAAAAATCACATTCTTGGTGGTGGGTATTATTATAAATAGTTAAATACATCTAAATTGTATATAATAATTTATTTAATGCAATAATAGATAATATCGTCCATAAACTTTTATGTTGTAACTGTTAAAATAATGTTATGATAACTATCATATTTTGAAAATTCAACATATTATATAGTTTATATCATATTAATTTGTAGACATACCTTACATTTCGCTATAATATTAAGGATTATTAAGTATTTATTGATATATAAAATTTTAAAGAAAATGTTATTAAGTTATAAACTATATATAACTTGTTATGATATTTATACATATAGTAAATATTTAGTTATATAAGTTAATAATACCTATAAACTATATGTAATATTTAATACAAGTATATATTAATACTCTAATTTATAACTATAGAGTGTTCATGTTACATATATAGTTGATATAAACTTATTATTAATTTATAAAATTTAAACTAAATGTATTATATGCATGAATTATGTAATAAAAATATATTATTAAATTTAAATAACTTAATTGTATTAATATATTTAATTATCATAACTAATCCATGTCTAATAACTTATACATAATATTAAGTAGTAAAAGTATAATATAATATAACTATAGAATTAAATATATAAAGTATGATATAAAAAAATGTAAGGATCCATTTGTATATTAATGTATAGTAAAAATTATAATAATTACATTTTATTATTAAATACAATATTACTATTATTTATTATAAATTTTATCATATTATAATTATATATACCATAATCATATTAATCATTGTTTTATTATAATGATTAATTATTAGTTTGATGTTATTATATACTTTTATAACATTATATAATTTTTAACATATCTCTAATATAATTATAATATATCATTAAATACATATAAAAATTATATGCATATAATATTAATGTCCATTATGAATAAAATAAATTACATATGTATTATAGATATACCACTATATCATTTAACTAAATTTACATATATTTATAATTTAAAAATATAATTATGCATATAAACATTAACTAAGTTATAACTGTATGATCATATTAACATATATGTAATATAATTATAATATATCATTAAATATGTATAATAATTAATTGGACAAAAATTATATATTTGTATTCATTATACAATTATATTAATTGAAAAATATCTAATGTACATTTTTAATATATTATTGCTTATTTTATCATATATAATAATTAAATATGTTTAAATGTTATGAAATATTAATGTATAATAATTATTTTAAGATAGCAGGATAATTATTGAATACCCAGTCTTATACGTAGTTATATATACAATAATTGTATAAATTGTCTTCAAATATAATTAAATATATCAATATTAATTTATTAAATTATATCATATACTCAATTATGGGTTTATATATTAATATCATTTTAATATAAATAATGCATTAGTTATAGCTATTATAAAATTATAGTATCGTGACATATTAATTAATCTTATAAAGTAAATAATGCATTAGTTATAGCTATTATAAAATTATAGTATCGTGACATATTAATTAATCTTATAAAGTATATTTATGAGTAAAATGATAATTTAAAATATGTACGATCATATTTATAATGTTGTAACATCAATAATTTAAAACAACCATATAGTATCTAATTAATGTTTATTATTGTTTTTTATAATAATAAAATATTTGTTTGCCACTAGTTATGTTAAAACTATATAATTAATATATAATATTATAGTTTAATATAAACAACTTCTATCTGACTAAATAAAGGGATTATATATAATTACTTAATATATATTATTTAATATAATTGTACAATTAACCACATATGGTAATAATTACTATACTAATATATTAATATTAGTATAGTAATTATTAACACATATAGTTAACTATAAAATTACAATTATATTAAATAATGTCTATTAAGTAATTATATATACCATAATCATATTAATCATTGTTTATATAATATGGGTAATTATATTATATATAGAGTTATATTACCATATATATAATAATTAATTTATGTTTTATTTTAGTTATCTATTAAATATTAAGCGAGTTCATAGTAGGAAAATTATTATATATATTTACATTATATATATATAGGCTTTAAATGTATTATAATTAGTAAGGTCTGGGAGCTAATTGATTTTGAAGCAGAACTAGTTTTACGGTACATGATCAAATTACAAAACTAATATGACAAAAGGTATATAACATTTTAAGCCAGTTATAAACAACGTTATATAGCTAACTTATTAAAGTAGTTAAATTTAAATATATAATTTAATGCATTATAGTTTATAACTATTGATATAATATGTTAATAATCAATATTATACTCATCACCAACTATAATTTATTAATAACACGGATGTAATATGGGTCTTTCTATTTCCCCATTTTATATGTAATAATATCTACTAATATGAATTTAATATCTCCTAAAATATTTATATTAACTTTTATCAATAGCGTATTTTAAATATATGACAAAATTATTTTAAAAAATATATTTTATAATATTATTAAATTAAATACTTATTATAAATTTTGCTTATACCAATTTTAACACTAAGGTATAATAAGATTCATAATTATTAAGCATATAAATATCAATAGTTATAAACTATAATAATAACCATATACTAACTATTATTGCCCCATCATTTTTTGATGTTATGGTTCATTTGGCAATTCACTTACCTTATGAAGCACAACTAAACTCTAAATATACAAGATAAGTATCATATTAATATTACATTATCAATATTAGTGATCACAAATTATTCAAAGATAATATGGTTAGTATATATAACAATAGGCGTTTTTCTTAATCATTATATATACCATATATATAGTATAATAGGATATCAATGAAAAGATATTGATAGTATATATAGTATAATCCAAATAATTTATATTAATTATAATTAGTATACATAATCATTAATTGGCTTATCATATTGAGTATATTATGTTATAATATATTATATACTTGTTTACCATTGTTTATTTTTACATATATGTATAATAGTTTATATTATCTGTAGCTATTTTTATATGATATAGTAAATTAATGATATAATGTCTAAAATATATTAAATACATAAATATTTATATATTATACTATATATTCTATCAATATCTTTTCATTGTGCATATTATACTATATATGGGGTATATATAACGATTAAAAACACCTATTATTATATATACTAACCATATTATTAGTTATAATATATATATGACATAATATTGATTATATACTATTACTTATTAAATTATATTCTATAAATTATATTAAATCGATATTAGAAACTATCATATGTAATATAAACATGTTTATATTACTATTATGATATAAAAATATGTAATGATCACGCAATATTTTATTATAAACATTTTAACATATAAATAATATTTAATTGTCTATAACATATGATTTAAAATAATTCCATAATATTATGATTCTAATATTTAATTAATATAAATGGGTAATTACATAGTAATGTTATAAACTATTATTAATTCTAGTATATACTTTAATATATAGGAGTACTCACATTTTGTTACATTATAGTAATTATATATACCCACATTCATATCCATCAGTTTAATTATTATATATTAATATGAATAAGCAACTATAAATAATTTATTATTTATTTAACTTATATTAATAGAAAATATATCTTTATAATGTATTAGTGTTTATATGTATAAATGTAACTATTATTAAAAAAATATTATGGTGAATTTTATGACAATTATAAATTATCATTATAAATGCATAATTATATTTTTATTAAATTATTATAATTGGTATATTAACTCTCATATGACACATTTATGAGTAAAATGATAATTTAAAATATGTACTATCATACTTATAACGTTGTAAGATAATTTTGAACAACCATATATTATCTAATTAATGTTTATTATTGGTTTTATAATAATAAAATACTTGTTTACCATTGGTTATGTTATAACTATATAATTATTATATAGTTATTTTAATATGTAGTAATAATAACTTAATCATAAATTCCTATTGATTATATTAAGTGTATAAAATCCATGATCAACTAAGTTAACAATTAGTGGGGATATATAGATGTAAAAATACACATACGCTTATTGTATCATAATATAATATATACTTACTATTAGCTTATTAATAATCGATACTATATGGTTGTTTTGAATTATTGATGTTACAACATTATAAATATGATAGTGCATATTTTAAATTATCATATTACTCATAAATATGTCATGTAAGAGTTAATATACCATTTTCAAATAACATTATATAATTTTTATGTACATTTAAAAATTAGACGTTACAACATAATTTATTAATATAATATTATAATTAATATTAACCATGTATTATAAATTAGAGTCATAGTAAATTAATAATGTTTACTATAAGAGGAATAAATATGTATATGGGATGAATATACATATTTATTACAACATAATTTAATTATTAATTTGTAACAAATTATATACTACTATAAACTATATATTACTAAATTATTTAATATTAAACAAGCCTACTTATAATTGTCTAAATTTATAAGTAATGATAATAATTATGACTAATATATAATATTTTACCCATTAAACATTTAGACAAATCATAAAAGCATCTTCATATAAAATGTTTGGTTATTAATACTTATATCAAATTTAATTAATTATTTATAATACATAATTTATAACAACTATTTATAGTATTATATATAAAATTTCATATTATATAACAGACTATTTACTAATATATAAATGTATTAATATTAAATGATTACTATATATAATTAACTTTAGATCAATTTTGTTGTATTATATTATATATTAGTCCAACCAATTAACATATGAATATAGGCATCCTACATGATTATCATCGGTCATTTCATATAGTTTCTTCATAGGTCATACATCTAAATGATCGCCAATTTGTTTGATGTAAATGTTCTGTTGTGAAAAAGCCAAAACTTGGAAATATGTTATATTACAAGATGTACCAAATTTGGAAATCAATTAACAAATTGGAGTTAAATTATTTGATAAATTAAACTATAGGTAATTTATATTGATGCCAGACATTTCTTAAAAATGATATTAATTTAAGTTAAAATAACCATCCTGATAAATATGAATTATAAATTAATATAAATTATAACCTTTGCAATAAATAATTTAATATAATTTAAATATGTCATAATCTATTTATACGTTCAAATAATTTAATCTATAACATTAACATAATTGATACCCTATTTAATGCGTAAGGGGACAAATTCCTAAGGACATTATATTTAGAACAAAAATGGACTATACATTGTTAAGCATGTAGATTATAATGTTTCTTTTCATTGTTAAGCATAGTTAATTCACACGTCTTCATATGATAGACAAAATATTCACCATTTTAGATTGCTTATTAAATTAGTAAAATAGGAAAAATATAAATAAGTGTAGTTTAATATTGAGACCCTAATATGTTGCAATATCTTGTTTAGTTATTATTTCATATGCCTTCTCTAAATCAATAAAAATTAAGTGTAGATAACTTTGTCTATGGATATAATAAAATGTTCCATTTAGCAATTTAGTATAGAATAATAGGTCACCCAACCATTGTTTTTGATGATATGTTAAACATTAGCAAATTTATTTTTTTATATATTCCTATATTAATGCTAGCTTCAAACTCGGGCAATAGCAACCTATCTTCAAATAGAGAAAAATTAGAATGTACTTAAATGCATGTCTATAAGGATTTTAGTAACACGCATTATGACTCGCACATTTTTTATAAATTCATAATTCTCAATATAAATCCAAGAGAACTCGTAGAGAAATTCTCCTAGTGGGTTGATATCCAATATCCCTAAAAATGACCTTGGGTTTGCCCAAAAAGTCACCTTACCATGTTTTTGTGTTGTTTATTTTCGTTCTCCCTCTTTGTCCATTTTTCATCCATTGTTTCTTTCACTTTTGTTTGAGTTTTTGGTTAATTAATAGGTGTTTCTTAAGCTTTAGAATCTCTTCTTTCTCCTCATTTTGGAATCATTCCAATGCGAGCTTTATAGAGCAGGCTACACTAAGTTGAAATTTGAGAGAGTCCATAATATATCTTAATAGTAAATTATCAATATATAATTATATTTCTTAAATAAACTTATATATAATAGTGTAAAATTAATATTAATTTATAATAATATAAGTGATCATACATTATAATTAACTGTATGATAATTTATACACTATATAAATATTAATATGATATAATTTAACATATTAATATTTATATATTTAATTATATTTGAAGATAATTTATATAACTAATGTATATATAAATATGTATAAGACTATATACAATATAATAATATAACATTAGTATTTACAATATTAATAACTTAATAAAGTGTATTTGATATATATTATATTACTTATAATTAATAATATATTGTAATCATATAAGGGTTAAAGATTAATTTATAGGATCATTATTAATAAACATTATTTACTTGTATTATCTAGTAGGTTAGGTACTATAATTATTATGATTTAAAATATATACTATTAGTTTAGTATAAATTAATAGTATATATTTTATATTAAAGTAATAATGACATTAATTCATATTATATTATAAAGTATTACTTAATATATTAATAAACTACATGTCTTAATAAAATATTATACCACAATTATAATAATATAGTAATCATTATAAAGTGAATATATATCATCATCATCATCTTCATCATACCCAGTCCGAATTCCTGCAATAAAGCAGGGTCTAAGAAGGTCTGATAGAATGCAACCTTACCCCTACATAATAGAGACGTTGTTTCCAGTAGACTCACAATGCAGATGTGACAATAAAATAGTGATTTATGTTAAAGAGTAAATAAGTAAAACTTGCCTACAAAAGGATTAGGTAAATAAAATTGCAATTATATACATATATATATTGTCTTTAAATACTTTATAAATAACAATCCGGGTTAAGACACTATTGGGATTGTTTAATATTGGATATTATAAAATTACATAGATATCCTAATATTATTGTCACATTTTTATTATATTATACTAATAATTATTTATTATTAAAAACTTAGTATATAAATAATATATTAATAAGACATAAAATTAATGTATGATATATTAGTTTAATAAGTATAATTATTATAATTAATATTCACCTATTAATACATATAAATATATAACTATATAATATTACGCAGAAACATAATTATTATAATATAACATTTTATAATTGTTAATTAATACACTTTTTTTTTGGTAAGAAAAGGGGCATAAGCCACTAATTAGAACAAAGAGTAAAACTAAATATCCTCATAAGGCACTAAACGTGGCCATGCAACTCCTAAAACATCTTGACGCAATAACTCTTCCACAGCCACTTGACTTTCCTACAAACATGTAATCCCAAAGGCTTCTCAAATGCTACATTAGTAAGGAAACCAGCCACCTTATTAGACTCCCTGTAGATGTGTCCCAATTCAACCTTCCAATTTCACATTAACAGGGCCTTACACTTAGTGACAAAAGTCCATAGAGGATGCTCCATGCCCATATATTTTCCTATCATATCCACAACAACTTTAGAATCTATCTCTATAACAAAATTGCGTGCTTCCCATTCTCAGGCCAGTTCAAGTCCCTTTAAGAGAGCACAAAGGTCAACCCTTATTGAAGTGCAAAAACTGATATGATAACAAAATCCTCTAATCTAATGCCCCCTACTATTGCGCAAGACTCCTCTAGCAGATGCTTCACCCGGGTTCCACCATGAAGCACCATCCACATTGAACTTCAGCACACCTTTAGCAAGGCTACGCCACCCCACCTGTTAGCCCCAAAATTTTTTTTTTAATTAAGCATCATTAGCTTAAATTGAGTAAATTAGATTAACATTAATTAAGTT
>JAOSBO010042762.1:0-10821 GCA_027563915.1 Erythroxylum rotundifolium | reverse complement strand
TTTCTTATAATCTGAGTGATATCTTCTTAACAAGAAAAAGAAGTTCTTAACAAGATTTTCGTATTTACGAAAAGGGACACACCATTCAACCCCCCTTCTATGTATCGAGTTTCTTGTACGTAAAGTCTATAACAATGTGTGATTTACTTCAAGTTGAGCATGATAATGGCCCCTTTCGAAAATAGGTCTTGAAAATGACCACTCCCACTAATCAAGTCATTCTCAAGAAATTTTGCATTTCTTGATTCCACAATTTTGGTGCTATGGATAATAGAATCTATACCGCTAGACCTTTCAACATATCCAATGAAATACCTACTAATAGTACTAGGGTTTAGCTTTTTCTCCTGTGGGTTACTCACTTCAGACAGGCATCCCTAAACGAGTATATGCCTCAAACCTGGTTTCCAACCTTAAATAACTCAAAAGATGTCTTTGAGACAACTTTGGTTGGAACTCAGTTTAATATATATACAGCCGTCTTTAGAGCTTCAATCCACAGAAATTGAGGAAGTTTTATGTCACTCCTCATACTTCTCATCATGTCCATGAAGGTTCAGTTTCTTCTTTCTGCTATACCATTCTGATTCGGAGAACCAAGCATGATGTACCAAGCAACAATCCCATGTTCCTGAAGAAACTTTGCAAAAGGACCAAGCGCTTGTCCGCTTTCGGCGTACCTACCATAGTACTCTCCACCTCTATTTGATCTTATGATTTTAATCAAATTTCCACATTGATTCTCCACTTCAACATTAAAAATCTTAAAGGCATCTAAAGCTTCGTCCTTAAAACGAAGTAAGTAGAGATACATATATTGTGAATAATCTTCTATAAAGGTGATAAAGTATTTCGAACTATTTGCGTCCATATTTGGACAACAAATATCAGTATGTATGATTTCTAACAAGTTTGTACTCCTCTAGAGGAATTTGGAACATAAAAGGTCTTTTCTAGAAAAAAAATAAAGCCAATGCTCAAAACTAAACTATAAGTGCCAATGGCTTTCATATGTTAACTTGTCTTGCTTCCTGAATAGATGAATTGTTCACTTCCCAACGGCTTCCTTAGGTTTTGCATACCATGCAAGGTATTTGAAACATGAATTGTAGAACTAGAATCAATCCACCATGTGTTATAATTAACGTTAACCATATTAGATTCATAACAAACAAATGAAATTTGACTACCTTTCTTCTCGAGCTAGTTCTTGAATATAACGCAGTCTTTCTTCATGTGTCCCTTTTGCTTGCAGAATAAACACTTAGATGGTTTCTTTATATCTGACTGAGGAGACATTTTTCCCTTTCCCTTGTTTTTGACATCATCCTGTCTCTTCTTTCCTGAGATGGTCAAATTGACCCTTTCACCTTCTTCCATCAACAACCTTTCCTCTTCTTGCACATACATGGTCAATAGTTCATTGATCGACCACTTGTCCTTATATATGTTATAAGAGATTTTGAAAAGACCATATTGTTGGGATAGAACATAATGTAATGCACTAGTAAAGATTCCGATATAGTAACCTCCAACATTTTCAACTGAGCCGCTATGTCCTTCATACGCATGATATGATCATATACGCCCTTTATCCCATTGAGCCTCAAGGATGTCAACTGAATAATCAAAGTGCTGGCAAGGGCCTTATCAGATGTAACGAATTGGTCATCAATGGCCTTCAATAGATCTCTGACATTACTATGCTGCTCGATAGAACTACAAATACCAGCAGATATCTTGGTCTTTATGAACATCACAGAGAGGCGATTGGATCTCTCCCATTTTTCATAAAGAGCAACAGAGTCTGAAGTGCTGGTCTCGGTCATACTAGGTGGTTCGTCCTTTCTAATAGCATAGTCTATATCTATCCAGCCCAAATGAAATAGAATTCTCTTATTCCAGACCTTACAGTTGTTGCCTCTTAATTTGGGAATGTCACACTTAATATAAAAAATATTCACAGTCTAAGTAACTGCAAATTAAGAAATAAAAACTATATACTTGTTATATATATAATTCAAGGCCAATAATTATTCATGGTTTACCAATGTAAATCATACAATTAACAGATGAATCTAGTGATATAAGACTTTCTTGTGGGCTAAAGTTCTACTCACTTAGATCCATCTTAATCTTTATGACCAAAGTATTGAATTACGTTCCTTTTTCTTAATTCCTGTCCGTACATTAAGAAATATAATATGATATTTCATCCTAATTAATCATATAAATATAATAAAATTCATGTGGCTAGATTTTATCATATCACGTATGATTAATTACAATTAGTGATTTAATATGATCTTAAATCTAAATATATAATTATAATTAATTTAAGATGATGTGGCTACTCCCAATTAATTAAAATCATATTAATCACTCACATCATTTTAAACTTAAATAAAGCCTAAACATTTGCATCAATTAATAAATAATGCAAATAAATAAATAATAATGCACATATTATTAAATCTAATTTTGCATGTCTAATGATCATAAATTTATACACAATTTTCAATTAATCACATATAATTTTTGCTAATAATTAAACAATTATAATTAGCATGTCAAACATAATCCCAATATAAGATATACATAACTAAAATATTATTTTCATAAAATAATTAATATTAATAAAATTTCAAAACAGAAAGGCAGCAAGTCGTCTTTAACCTCCAGCCAGGTCGAGTGTGACCCGGTTGCAACCCATTGAAACCCTTTGCACCAGATGACAGGAGACGTGTATGGATGGATGAGGGTTGTCAATGGGACAACGACGACCAGGCGACGTGCAAGAGATGTCGAAAAATCCACCATTCAATGCTGCATCGATGGCAATGTCTGTAGCCATCATCGTCGTCGTCCCTCCTCTCTCCATGACATAGTCACGGTTTGGTGCTCTATGGTGTGTCAAAAGACGATTCTTACATTCATCATGAACACATACGTCGAGAATATACAATGATTCAAGCTCAGCTCACATGGCAGAAGGGAAAACCAAAAATAGAGCATAACAAAGCATGCATTCTCAAATGATTGGAAGTAAGGTGAAGGCACTAAGTCTCTGATACCAAATGTAAATTTAAGCACACTAAACCAGAAACTCAAGCATCCATCTCAATCATAAAAAATTTATGTGTAAATAAGATGTATATATATCATTCTCTATGAGTTAGCAACGAAAGCATAAAAATAAATATACCTCCAACCATTGTTCTGGTGATGTCCAGCTCCTCCGATGCTTTGAATATTCTAACCTCTCTTTTCACAGTTAATGGTGTCTCTTGTTACATGAAAATGAGATAGGGACCTAAAACCTATAAAACCACTTCATCTCTAATTCCCATCAAAGAAGAAAATTATTGAAACATGGGCGTTTTTGTGTGCGTGAATGATTAGTTAATCTTTAGTGGACCATACATTAAATTGTAAGAACAATGGGAAGATTTATACAAAATCTTACAAATTAAACATATTTCAATGATTTGTTGTTCTTAAACCATTCCTAGCAATTATCAATCGTGGGTTAATAACTAACCTAATTTTCCCTTATATAGTGTTTAATCAAAATACAATCATTAATTAAACCTAACCGAATAACCTAGAATATGATCTCTAGATCAATTAGATAATAGCATTACGAGTTAGGGAAACTGATTAATCAAGGCAACAACTACATACGATTTTTTCATTTAACCTAGGTTGTTATCCCTAATGATTACAAATTTATTGCTACACATGAATTTGAACATAGTAATTATGAATTATATCAAAATTTTAGCAATGAGTTTGCAAATAAATGATTTAGTGAACGTATTAAAATCATTTTTTCACAATACCTAATTCAATCAACACAAGATAACATAATCAGTGTCTAATGAGAGAAACAACTAAAACAAAGAAATAAACTTAACCCAAGTCGTCGACGTCGATGTCACCTCCAAATCAGCATCGGGATGTTACCCCTCCGTGGGCCTCCAACTGATTATAGCTTTTCCCTTTTGAAAATGTCCAACTAAAAACCTATAGCATCTCCTCCTGTTCTCTGTCGCAAGCTACTATTCTCTTTATTTTTATTTTTTGCTTCCTGTTCTGTTCGCTACTTCATTTATTTAAAAACCCTCCTTTTAGCATGAACAACAACGTTTGCGTTAAACACAAACCATTGCATGCTTTTGAGTTAAATGCAAATGCTATATGAGTTTGCATTAAGCGCAAATCATGTCGTGTTTTACCAGCTTTGTCTTGACCCTCCCCATGCTACTGTGCCTCCTATGCTCTATTCTTATTTTCCATTTAATTCTCAGTCCATATTACTGTTCACTTACCTTGCTCTTGTGCGTTTCATCTCCTACCTTGCCCTCCTGCACTGCATCGTTTGTTTCTACTTTGCATGTCTTGGCTGCATCATTTTTGCCTAACGTGTTTGTGTGTATGAAACAAAAACATTGCTTGCTTGTTGGCCCTCATGTCTACATTTTATCCTCTATGCTCTATCATTTTCTTCTAACCATTTGGTCTAACATTTTGCTGTGTCGTTTTATGTAGCTCCTTGGATGTTGCCTGCTCAGGCTTCTTGGCATTTTGCTTCACTTTTACTGTCGTTTTGATATTTTTCTTTATCCACCTTGCTATGATTTCACTTCTTTTGGGATGAATTTGTTCTTGCTTTAATTTTCTTCTTCTTGTGCTATTAAGACAAGTAAAAATTAATCTAAAAAAATGGCCTAAATATTGTGCTTTTGACTTACTTTAACTTCTTTGCTTCCCGAATTGTGCCTAAAATCATGTGAGTCAAAGTGAACATCTTAAGCAATTTAATGTCATTAATTGCTAAGTGTTATGAAATAACTAAATAACCAGTTAAACACATATCAGAGCTTAACCAAGGGCCCTCATAGATTCCATAAGGTCTAGATTAATGTAGCAAATCAGGGTGTCGCTAGGCCATTGGTCCAAGCGCCTTCATTTGAAATAAAACCCACTCTACTGAACATGCTGCAACAAAATGTGCAATTCTATGGATTGAAAAATGAGAACCCTAATGCAGATATTGTAAAATTCCTTGAAATATATGATAACTTGCGATATCATCAGATGTCGGAAGATGAAGTTACGATGAGGCTTTTCCCACTCACATTACTGGATAGGGCAAAGGCTTCGTATCACTCTCTTAACCCCTCCAATATCACTACATTGGAGCAATTGGTACGTGCCTTCTTAGACAAATATTTTCCCCTCATCAAAGCTACCAAAATCATCAAAGAGATTATAAACTTCTAAAAGAATGATGGGGAATCAATCCATGAAGCAAGGGAGAGATACAAGGATTTGTAAAGGAGGTGCTCGCACCATAATCTACCAAAGGAATTCCTTTTGCAAATATTCTACAATGGAGTGAATCCACCCATGAGAGGCAATATTGATGCAACCTCAGGAGGATCGATAATTAGGAAGACGGTGGATGAAGCTGAGGAGTTATTAGAGGACATGGCTAGCAACAGTTGCTTATGGACAAATGAGCAGAGTAGACAACCTGCTACTTTTCGAGAGCATAAGGGAGTTATACTTATTGACCAAATGATGAAAATACAAGCTAAACTTGATAATCTAAGTCAATAGCTCAATAATATGAAGGCTTATTCCTCAGCTATTATGAAAGTTGTTTAGCTAAAATGTGAGTTGTGTGGGCTATTAGATCATGACATTATTGATTGTTTCCTGATGAAGGGTAATGAGCCAGAACAAGCGAGTTTTATGGAAGCGTGACGTAGTCGAGGAGGGGGAAACCACCCCTATTCCAACACATACAATCTTGGGTGGAAGAATCACCCTAACTTTTCATGGTCTAAAAATGCTAGAGGTTAGTTCAAATGTCAAGGGCCACCTAGTTTCTAATAAGACAAATCAAACACATTAGACTCCAAATCAAACAAGATTCTAGACAAAATTGGAGGTAAGGAGGATGTACATAAGAGGCTTGAAGGAAAATTCAAGGAAGTTGCAAAGAATCATGCCTCCTTAATACACAACCTGGAAGTTTAAGTAGGTCAATTGACAGAAGCGTTGTCGACCCAAAATGCAGGAACCCTCCCAAGTAACACAGAGTTTAACCTAAAGGAAAGAATCGTGGTTATCACCTAGACTAATAAGGAGAAGCTCGACTAAATAAGAGAAGATAGAGAGAAGGAAAAGGAAAAAGCAGACAAAAATTTATTTCAAAGTGACCTTGAATTGAAGCCAATCGAGGAGCATCAATTTGAAATTCCTTACCCTACTCTGGCACAATGAAATTCAATTTATTAAGGGATGAAGAGAGAATAGAAAGCCAAAATAACATGGGAAATTCCCTATTGGCCAAACATAATCTACCTGAAATGAAAAAGTACCAACTTCTAATTCCATATCTAATTAAGGCAATGAGGAAGTCCTAAGAAATCGAATTAAATGATGTTATGGACATGATAGAGCAATTGAAGACATAACTTACACTAATGGAATTGATCAAAGAGAAGTTAGAAAAGGAACTGGAACTGGTAGAGGATCTAGGGGATTTGTACATCCCTTGCATTATTAGTGGTGTTAAAATAAATAAGGCATTTGTGGATTTGGGGCCGAGCATAAATATGATGACTTATACTCTAAGTCAAAAATTAGGGGTAGGAGAGATAGTAACCACTAAGATGCTTATGAAAACAATAGACATAACAGTTCATCGATTGAAAGGTATGATTAAAGATGTGCATGTTTAGGTTGACAAATTTACCGTTCCCAGAGACTCCCTCATTTTAGATATATAAGAAGATATGGAAACCCTAATGGTCCTTAGGCGACTATTTTTGGCCACTGCTAGGTCAATTATTGACATTGATGGGGTGAACTGACTTTGAGGGTAGGTTATAAGTAGATGACCTTCACTATATCTAAGAAGGAAAAAACTTCTCCCCTACCTATGGCTATAATCAAAAGAACCAAGTCTCAAGGACAACTGGAGCATATTGATGCTCACAAGAGTTCACCTAAAAGGAAAAATTAGGATGGAAAGGCAAAAGAAAATGAAGAAGAATGACTGTGGAAATTATAACCTGGTAGCTCATATGCAAATTATGAGATTTATGACTGTAATACCATTACACAACTTGTTTAAACCACCTTGAGCAAAAGAATGGAGTTGAGCTACTGACGGTAAAGAAGCACTGTGTGGGATGCAACCCATCATTTTTATTGCTTGTTATTTCCTCTTTAGTATTAGGTAGTTTTCAATTATGTTGTTTGTGTGTTTTGTTTTCAAATAAATGTCTTGGAAGAGTGAAGATCAATTTTAACATAAGATGATCAAGAAGGTAAGCATAATGAGGTGATAAGTGCAAACAAGAAGTTAAGGAAGGATCTCGGGGGTTGAACTGACAAAATGATGAAAGATAGAATAATCACAGAAATATTGCAGGCCACGATCTTCTTGAAATTTATCTCCTTCTTCTTTCTCATAGTGCTTTACATTTTCCTGGAAATATTGCAGGTCATGTATTAATATTGCAACATGAAAGTTAAATACCACTAAAGAGTAAAAAAAAAACCCATGTCTTAAGAAAAACTATGTCTTACCTTTATACATCTAATGTTATAGTTATGTATAAAAAAAGGCACCACTTATAATAGATAAGTCATATATTCATCTTAAAATAAAAATACCTAATAAATGCATATTTGATTATAATTACACATTTATATTTAATGAATTTTGCTTGATATTTTATAGTTTTATTGTATATTTGGTACTTAATTTACTATAAGTGCATTTATAGGTAATAATTGCCTTAATGGACCAAAAGGGGAATAATTTAGATGAACTCGTGGTATGAAATGAAGATTTAGAGCAACTTGAAGATACACAACCATGTACAATGACTATGTAAGTCTCTATAAACCTGTGAAGATTGAAAATTTTAGTTCTGGTGGTGTGGAGCTACACGCACGTGTATGTTAATATACGCGGCCTTGTATGTTGCTCCTTTATGTCTCTATGCTCGTTTGAAATTGTAAATTCTAGTATTTTTAAAGATACACAGTCACTTACACGCCCGTGTAAGTTGATCTTCTATAACCTAAAATCCCTAGTTTTTACTATAAAAGGATATGAGCGGAGGTAAAACAAAGATAGCGGAGTTATTAAGTTATTAAGCAATTTTGAGTTATAAGCAACCTAGAGATGTGACGATTCTAATCAATGCATGAGGAAATTATGAAGATAACTTAAAGATATTTGATCAAAAGGCTCACCTAATCCAAACATACAAGAAGATCCAATAGAAGAGGAAGGGAGATTCAAAATTATTATTTCTTTATTATTTTTTTGCATATTTATCTTTATCTTTGTTTTTGTTTTTTATGGTTAGGAACTAAACTTGTTTAGTGTCTTTGTTTGATGAACTATAAGTGGATATAACAATATGTTTTGATCTTTTATTTGATGCAATTTATTGATTGATTTATTAAGATTCAATTATATATTTTTTCCTTATTATAATATATCCGAAATATTAGTGCATGATTTGATTTCATGTGATTGAGAATGAGAAATCCTTTTATATGAATAGATCTCCTATAATTGGAAGGAGTTGTATGCAAACCTCGAAATAGGTTGACATAAATCATTTGGATTAAAGTTAATCCTAATAGTAGAATTCATGAATCGTTAATACAATTCTAGGGGTTTTAACTAGAAAGATTTCTATTATTCAAATAATGGATTAGTTATTAATAGTCTTGAGAAAGATAATAACATAATATTGGAATTTCCATAGTCCAATAATTAATAATATAATTGCATGATAGAGGGTTAATCAATAGTTAATAATATATTGAGATCTTGTTGATATTTTACTCTATCTTGAGTTCCAGTATTGTTTTTGATCTTAGTTTATTTTTAATTAAAAATAAACAATCTGATTCATAGGTTAGATAATAGAAAAATGGGTAACCAGTACTTATAGTCTTCATGGGGTCGACAAATACTTGCTTTTTCTTGTTTAGCTGTCATGCACTTGTGGTAATTTTTAATATTGATAATAAAAGAATAATGTATTCGTAATTTATTTACAATCATTTCCTTTTTTATTTCATTTCTTATAGAATTATCATAATCACATTGCAGTGTTTAGAATAAATCTATAAATATTATAATTGAATTCAATTACAATGTTTGGAACACAATAAAAAAGAATTAAACTACTTCATATGACTTTTTTATCCTTAATTAAAAATAGTATGTAATCAATGTGTGTATGTTTTGTAGTAATTTATATATTTATGATGTGTATATTTGGAAAAAGATTTTTTAATGTTTTGAAAAGAATTGGCTCTTTAATTC
Organism: Erythroxylum rotundifolium; assembly: GCA_027563915.1. Lineage (NCBI taxonomy): Eukaryota > Viridiplantae > Streptophyta > Magnoliopsida > Malpighiales > Erythroxylaceae > Erythroxylum > Erythroxylum rotundifolium. The sequence continues at coordinate 1,448 of JAOSBO010042762.1, read as the reverse complement.
ACACACTAAATCGGACCATTTGAGATATGAATTGAATTCATAAAGAAAATAAAATCCAATTACATAGTTCAATTCAAGTCATCTTTTTTTAGCATTCTAAACACATGAATTCAATTCAATTACATAAAATTAATGAATTGAATCCAATTCATTAGATTCCAATGGCTGACCTTTTGGAAACCTTCAAATTGGATTCACTAATGAATTGAATTCAATTACATTTTTGGGATTGAATTAAATTTGATTTACACTGTTTAGAATAAATATATAAATAATATAATTGAATTCAATTACATTGTTTGGAACACAATAAAAATGAATTCAACTACAACATATGAATATTTTATCCTTAATGAAAAATAGTATGTAATCAATATGTGTGAGTTTTAAAGTAATTTGTATATTTGGAAAAATAATTTTTAATGTTTTAAAAAGAATTGGCTCTTTAATTCACACACCAAATCGAACAATTTGAGATGTGAATTGAATTCATGAAGAAAATGAAATTGAATTACGTGGTTGAATTCAAGTCATCTCTTTTTTAGCATTCCAAACACATGAATTAAATTCAATTGCATAAAATTAATTAATTGAATCCAATTCATTGGATTCCAAGCAGGTTAGGATTATGAGTCATCTAATCTAAACTATTAATATTTAATTATTTAGGATATATAATTTTCATTTTCAAAATTAAGTATCGATAACAATCCAACAAATTTGATCAAGATATAAAAATAAAATAACTCTGATACTATTATTGAGAAATTTGGTTGTAATAAGTAGTGAAATAATTATGACACTTTTGTTTGATTTCTTTAAAGTTAAAATTACTTAAATTTTATAAAATAGTTAACATATAAATCATAATAAAACATGAATTATAATTTGTACTTTATTCTAAAGCTTGATTTTTTTCTTGTCGTATCTCTTGAACCATTTTCAAAACTAGCTCATCTTGAAAATTGTAGTTGCACAAGTGTTCAGTCTATAATAATATCCACAAGTTGAGATAAAGAGAGGGTTAGGCAAAGAGTTCTAGCCCCTTTAAAGCTTACATCTAGTTATAATAAGTTATGAACATTTTAAATAAATTTATTGAATTAAATTTTAATTTCAATTAAACTTTAACTAGAATTTCAAATTATTCAAATCAAATACCAATATGCTTAAATAATATCCAATATCTCATATTTAATTATAAAGTTTCTTAAACTTTATAATCAAGTCTAATTTGATTAAAATATATTTTCTCTCTTTGATCGGTTCTTTGTGTGTGATCTATTAGGTTATCAGATATGTTGGTAATAAATATAAATTATAACCCAAAATCATATTTAGGATTAGATAAATTAAGGTTCTTTAATTCTTTAACTAATCAATTTATATTCATAGATCAAGCTTGACATCTAGCAATACATTATGACCACCAAAATATTTAAGAATCA